>NW_024121166.1:11167148-11357412 GCF_016745375.1 Pimephales promelas
CTTTTTTATCATTGGACTTTCAGGTATACCATATAGCACTTATTTCTATGTATTTTATTTATGATTATTTTATTACTATAATTGGGAATTCTATCGTCCTTCTCATTATAGCTTTTGAACGGAGCCTGCATAGTCCAAAATACATTGTGTGTTTAACTTGGCCTTGGCTGATATTGGTGAAACTAATGCACTGATTCCTAACATGATGAAGACTTTTTCTATTCGTCACACAGAACATCTCCTACAATGCTTGTTTGGCAAACATGTTTTTTGTCTTCTTCTTCAGTAGTTTGCAAAGTATCACTCTTGTTGTTCTGGCATTATGATCGCTTCATTGCAATTTGTTGCCATTAAGATATCATGCAATTATGGACAATACCAGTATGTTCTTCTTTTTGCAACAATATGGGCATTTAATTCTTCTATGGTGACATTGATGGTGTCTTTGATCACCCGACTTTCGATTTGCGGATCCAATGCATTCAGAGTTATTTTTGTGATCATGGGCCAGTGTATAGGTTGGCATGTAATGACTATAACCTTAATAAGTCTGTGGGATTTGTCATCACATCTTTATTCCTTATAGGACCAATGTTCATTATATTCCTGTCATATGTGGGCATTTTTCTTGCTTTAAGCAAAATTACAACTTGGGAAAGCCGTTTAAGAGCACTGAAGACCTGTGTTTCTCACCTATTGTTAGTGGGGATTTATTTTCCTTCCAATATGCTTCACATACCTTGCACAACTCTTGGTTCTTCTCACTCCCAATGGCAGAGTCATCAGCACATCTCTGCATATACTTTTCCAGCAATGCTAAATCCCATCATTTATTTTTAAACACAACTGAAATCAAAAACTTATTGCGAAAAATTCTTACCAACAGAGCTTCACCAATTGGAGAGAAGATTTAGAAATGTTTGCAACTTGTAATCAAAGTCCATTTTTATGTGAGAGGTTTTTTTTGGTCACTACTAATGATTTTTGGTATTATTACCAATTGTGAAAATATAGATACATTAATTTACACAAAATTATTTAATGATTGCGTTGTGTGTGTGTATACAGTATATATATACATATTATATATATATATATATATATATATTATATAATATATCTTTTTTTTTACTTTTGTTGTCAATGCCACTTAAAATAAATGTTATGCTGACAATTAGCACTTTAGTAGAAGTTATTTATTCAGTAAATCCAAAGGTCTGCAGCTTTCATTCTAGCATACCCATCTGAAGCAATTCAAGCAAACCTGCATGGTTCATATACAGCAACCATATATCTTCCTTACTAAAATTGGCCAGAATTATTATGTGTTTCATGTAAGACCAATACATGTCCTTTACAAAATCAAACTGATTATGGCCCCTTTCATACTAAATAGCTCACATACAACTTATAGGGGATTTTTGCGTCATATATGAATACTGTAAAAAGTCTTATATGAGTTGTACATGACAAAAAGTATGCTTTGGTGTATGGAATTAGTAGAAAACCCGATATTCATATACAAATCATTTAAAGTTCTTATATTGAATCATATGATTTTTACATGACAAACGTATGCAATGGTATTAGTAGAAAATAGCTTAAATTCATATGCAAATCATTTAAAGTTCTTATATGAATCAATGAGTTTTACATGACAAACATATGCAATGGTATATGGTATTTAGTAGAAAATAGCTTAAATTCAAATGCAAATCATTTAACCTGTTAACTGTCACCCCCCCTTTTTTTGAATAGACATGAAAATGCACATTTCGAACTTAAATGGTTGTAATTCAAGATGCTTTGGAATATAGACATATGATTGGTCTGTTTTAAAGAAGACATTTGGCAGATTTTTTAGAAGTGAAATAAATTAAGAAAGTGAAACAGAAAAAGTTCTTATAGAAGTTTGAGTTTATGGAAATGTACAATGTAACAATATTAATTATTCAATTTTACATAAAATATATATTTTCAAAACTGGGCTACTCTAAAATGTCAGAAAGATTCAAAGCCAAAATCTGAACAAGTTGTGTTTCAAATTTTAGGTTGATATCTGAAAAAATGAGCTTTCAGTAAGATTTTGTTTGAGCGCAGTACCAAACTTTTCATAGGGCACAATCAGACTCCATTACTGCCCATATAAGGGCGCCTGCATTTCCATTCGTGTTTTGAGTGATATGAACCATTATTTTCACAATTTCATACAATTTCTGAAGTAGATATCCTATTCAGAAGTAGCATGGGAAGTTTGGCAGATTTTGACATGAATTGAACCTCTAAGAAACACATACAAAGAACACGCATGCAAGTCATAGCTAGCTGCCACGTCACAAATGGTAAATTTATTATTTTTTTCTTGATATTTCAAACTTTTCAGACCTTTTTTTTCCAAAATAATTGAATTGATTCTATCTTTTGAACTTTTGGCATGAAAAACAAACTGAGGTATCTACCATTTTTCATGATTTTTCATGTTTACTGCTATTTAAAATAAAGGTCTGAACACGCCTTATGAGTATGAAAATATTCTTGTTTTTATATTGATAAATTATGGCTCCTCTGTAATATATTTTTGAAAATCAGTCACCAAATATGGGAAACTAGAGATTGTAAGCTTTCAAATGATATTATAGTTTGTCAATATTATTTAAGGTATTTACTAAGATATTATTGTTTTAAAAATATAGTGGCAAACGTCCCAACTGTGGGACGGTGACAGTTAAGTGGTTAAAGTTCTGATATTGAATTATATGCTAGTCAAATTAAAGTCATATAGGATTTATACACATTTTGTGTTAAAGTGTGTCATATGTTTAGATGACCAACATCACTTATATGAAGTTTGCAAATTTGGAAATTGTACAGTGCAGAACCTGGTTGGAGGATGTAGTGTCAAAATATCTCTGACCCTTCTCACAATCAGATTCTCAGCCCATGATAGAATAGGCCGACAAAATGATGCATAAAGTATAATGATTAATGATTGCTTTTAAAGTAAAATTAGGGATGCTCTGGGTGGATCAGCTGGAGATTAGGGTTAGCTTCACCCTCAAGCCAACCTAGGTCTATGACTTTCTTGTTTCAGACAAATAGAATCAGAGTTATATTAATAAACACCCTGACGCTTCCGAGCTTTATAATGGACATGACATCATGAGTTTTGCGTAAACATACATGCCACTTTCGAGTCAAGTGGCGTGTTATCTCGACGCATTTTGAGCTATCCTCGTGTATACGTGTATGTCTACGCCAATAATGTCAGAGTGATTCCGCGTGTCTGTACACGTCGTCAAATGTCCGAGCGAAACGAAGCAAAATGTAGATCTACATCTGGGGAGCGATCTTTTTTTTCCCAGGGTGGTAAGGGAACAGTCATAAATGCCATTAACCCCAGTGACGGTTAGGTTTAGGGACGGGGTTGAGGTAAGTCATATATTCATACAGTAATAACGTTAATTCAACGGTGTTCATAAACGCGCTGAAAAGCAATTATGCATCTTGATAGCACGCTAAAAATGGAAATACGAATTGACGTGTCATACACATGCTACTTCATGAGATCAGTCTGTAATGGAAGTGAATTGCAACCATTAGATTGAAGCTCAAAAACGTGCATCCATCCATTATATCAGAACTCTACGCGGCTCCGGGGGGTTAATATTTAAAACTTGATTAAGTAAAATAACTAGCTTCTGGCCAAATGAACATACGGATTGCACTTGAGTGTAAAGCGCAACTTATGCAACGCACTGCTGATATTTGCGCTACGGCATTATGCACTACTCTACTTCTGATGTCACAAGTTGCGTAAATTGTGCTTTATATGCATAGGCTGCTTATGGCAGTTTGGCTGGAAGCTAGTTATTTTACTTTATAAAATTTTAAAAATGGCTATTTTTTCAAACAAAAACTTTGCTTCAGAAGGCCTTTATTACCCCCCGGAGCCGTTTGGAGTTTGTTTATGATGGATGGATGCACTTTACTAAAAGATATTTAAAACACATTTCTTAATAATTATACTTTACATTTTTTTTTGTAAAGTATAATTTTCATTTCATTTCATTTTTCTGGCATTTTTTTAAAGAAAAAATGAAGTGGACGTCGAAGATCTCAAAAAAAATATTACAGCATAGTAGTGGCAAGGTGCACGAAGTCCCTTGGTTTCACCAGCGTCAGAATGAACCCCGAAATAGTCTTCAGCTCAAACATTTTATACTGTATTCCATTCGTCTTCCCCCTCAGCATACAGAGTCACCCCATTTCCCCAGTCCTGATCTCATCAGCATAACATCTCATTCACATCATGATGATAATCCAATCAGCCCAACTGATTAATTTAACTTACATTAGAGAGAACAGGACTGGCAGAACTCTCATGCTTAAAGGAGCATTTCACCCATTTCAACATTAATCTTTATTGAAAGTGGATCATTTATGCAGTCAAAATGTAAAAATAAATAAATAAATAAATAAATAAATAAATGAATGAATGAATGAAAATAACCGAAGGGTGCACTTGTATGAAAGACTACAACACCCACAATGCACCACATAGCACAGCTCAGCAAGCCACACCCAATAATCCGGAACTGCGCGCACATCAGAGAAATCATTCTTGAATCATCGACAAGGCTAACGTTAGCTGCCATGCAAAATTTCTGGTTAGTTGGCCGAGCAGGAAGAGGGACATGACAGCGGCGCAAGAGGACGGCGTGATGCCAGTGGCGTGAGTGATAATGAAAGACAAGAGACGCACCGACCGGTCTCGTATCTCTCACAGAGGAGCGGGAGCATAAACAGCAGATCGAGAGAGAAACAGGCCTGATTTTATATACTTAGTTTTTGTATTTGTTCATTTTACTATTAAAATGTTTAAATGTTCGCCGATTCCCACCTCCTTCTTCCCACAACAAACCCTGTTAACGTTATATTGGCAAACTCATTAGTGAATTACTCCTCGTTTGTATTTCTTTCTATATGGTGTATTACTGCACCTGTTCAGTCAGGAGAAACTATGATGGTTCGCATCACAATACAAACGTCGTACAAATGTGTGTATATATATATACGTATATATATATATATATATATATACACACACACACACACACACACACACACACACACTAGTATATATATATACAGTTTATATATATATATATATATATATATATAACTAGTATATATATATTCTAGTATATATATATATATATATATATATATAATATATTATAATTTTATTTTATTTTATTTTTAAAGTGTGGGTGAAATGGTAAATTTCCAATAAAAATACACACTTGTCCCAACCTATACGCAGGTGGCATTAACAAAACAAAAATAAAAAATAAAAATTGAAATTATAGAATAATAATAGACAAAAATGTCTATAAGGACACACAAGGGTTAATTATTACATCATTGTGTTGTCTGAAAGCTCTCAAGAGATGAATCAGAACATATATTTGGATGGAGATTGCCAGTGCAGGATGAGAGAATAAGGACAAATCTTTACAGCGGAGTAATTTTATTCAAAGCAGCTCACAAGTATTCAGACAGTCATTGTCATAGTTTTGCTCTAAAACTTTATGTATACAAATATGTGATTCAAATATTATGCATTGCATGAAGGTATATTTATATATATTTATATTTTTTTTAATTATGGTTGTAGTTAAAATATCTTGTTAAAGGTATGAAATAGCAAAATCTTGAGAATTTACAAAATTGTCGATGTCTAATGTCACCAAATTCTAAGCTGCCATGAACTCTGTAAACGCAAGTTTTTCACAGAATATCTCCATTGTTCATCCTGAATACTTTTTCATCATTGGACTTACAGGTATGCCTTATAGTGGTTATTACTATATATTCTTATTTGTAATATATTTTATAACTGTAATTGGCAACTCTATAGTCCTTCTGATTTTAGCTCTTCATCGGAGCCTGCACAGTCCAAAGTACATTAGTGTGTTTAACTTGGCCTTGGCTGATATTGGTGAAACTAATGCACTGATTCCTAACATGATGAAGACTTTTCTACTCGACACACAGAACATCTCCTTCAATGCTTGTTTGGCAAACATGTTTTTTGTTCACTTCTTTAGTACTATGCAGAGTCATACTCTTGTAGTCCTGGCATATGATCGCTTCATTGCAATTTGCTTGCCATTAAGATATCATGCAATTGTTAGCAATACCAGTATGGTTTTGGTTTTCTCAGCAATTTGGGCATTTAATTCTTCTGTGGTGGCCTTGATGGCGTCTTCGATCACCCGGCTTTCTTTCTGTCAATCTAATGTGATTCAGAGTTACTTTTGTGATCATGGACCAATGTATAGGTTGGCATGTAATGACTATAGCATTAATAGAATTATGGCATTTCTCATCACAGTTTTATACCTTGTAGTACCATTAATTATTATAGTCCTGTCATATCTGGGCATTTTTCTTGCTTTAAGCAAAATTACAACTTGGCAAGGACGTTTAAAAGCTCTGAAGACCTGTGTCTCTCATTTGTTGTTAGTAGGGGTTTATTTCCTCCCCATGTGCTCCTCATACATTGCAGCATGGTTGGTTTCTCTTACACCCAATGCAAGGATCATCAGTACGTCTCTGGCATATGTTGTTCCACCGATGTTAAATCCCATAATTTATGTATTAAATACATCTGAAATCAAAGACATAATCTTGAAAGTGGTTAAAAACAGATCGGAACCAATTAGAGAGAACATTTCAAAATGACCGAAATGCCTGTTTATTTATTTAAAATGTCTGTTTGTTTTTGATTGTTTTTAAAAATGGAAAAAAGAAAAATCTTTAAGAATAACTGCATGCTGAAACCTCACAGAACAATATATTTCCAGAAATGCATACTTTGAAAAAATAACTTTTGAAAGAGGAACCGAGATAAGTAATATTTTCTTTGTATTCCATTATGAACTAAAATTCTGAAAGAAATATTTGTATATATGTATAAAATACATGTAACAGTAATATACTTATTAATCTAATTATTTATTGATCAGCTTGTGTTGCTAATCAAAAGACAAATCCAACAGAATAAATATTTGATGTTTTGTGAACTATCTTTATATGTTGAGACATTTCTGTTACTTTAAACACATATTTCACTGTTATCTATAAATGTATTTTGATAGATTTTCTGCAAAATCAACTGATGAGACGTGACTAAATGAAAGAATATATCACAATGTATCCATTTTTGAATTTGTAATAGAGTGGTCCATTTCAACATGAGCATGTTGGTCTGAGATCTGCTGATGAGGCTCTTATTGCTGTTCTCATTTGGTGTTTTTTCTGTTTTTGTTTTGTTTTTCTGTACAGTAGTAAACCCAGATAGACACAAAAATACATGTGCATGTTTTAGTTTGTGTTACCCTTTTTAGAAGGCAATCAACATTATATTAGATTATATTATAATAACAATGAAAATGTAACTGTTTCGTCCAATGATATATTGTTATTATTGTTCATGTATACTTGTTTAATTTGCTTTACTTCTAGTTTACAAAGGTGTGGACGTGGTTGTTTGCCCTGTGTCTGTGTTTTTGCCTGCTGTGAGTATCTCTAGGGTTGTTTGACTTCATACAGGACTGCACAGATTAATCGGCTGCTTACTTGAAGCAATGTATGCCGGTTAGAAATTGTGTCCCACTTGAGACAGCGCCTACGCACATGTCAAAGTACCACAAGAGAGATTGGCCAAATACACTCACTGCATGGAAACAATCATGTGTCTTTCATGTTTATTCAAACACCTTCAGTTCCACTAATGTTCACAAATCTGTTTTTTATAACAGTAAAAACTATTTTTTTCTGTTGTAGTTGCGATGTTATATTGTGTCATGTTTGTCAAAATAAAACTGATTAAAAAAACATAAAGTACATAAAGTATTAACTTGAAATGTATCTGAAACATCTACGTATTTGACAAATATTGCATTTATTTCACTTCAGCTGTAGTAAAGTACAGGGACGGCTGGCAAATAGAGGGCACTAGGGCCATCAACATCAATACTGCCATATTGTATTGCCACACAACTCAGTGCAAGTTGTATAGGGATTTGCTTCAGTATGCTCATAACAGGACATCTACAAGATACAACCAAGACACTGTAGAGCAAATATAAACACAAACAATATCCCACAGGGCATGACACTTGACACATACAAATCAAATTAAAAGGAACACACCGCTCACCACGTACCTGGATGACAGTCCAGGACGCTATAGTGGCTGATGTCAGGTAGAAGTGACAATTTGGATAGGAATGCAGAGCGCAAATATGCAACTTTACAATAAATAGATAAAATAACACTAGTATGGTTCCCATAAAATATATAAAAAGGTATAATAAAAAACTATAAAGAAATGTGCAAGTTATGAAGACTCGTTTAGAGAACTTTTTTTTCCATTAGGGACTGGTCCAGGGGTTGAGAGCTGTTTAGAGATTTAATGGCTCTGCAGTATGCTATTGAGGAAGCGGTTTTTGTCCTTTTCTTATCCTTCTTCATGATGGGGAATATGGAGAAAAGAGAGTTGGCAGGGTGAGTATCATCGTGAAGGATCTCAAGGAAGGATCGGAAGTCAACCACTAGCTCCTTAGTTTTGGAGACATTTAACTCTAAATTGTGGTTGGAACACGATTCAGTCAATGAGAGGACCTCTTTCCCATAGCCCCACTATAGTGCTGTATCATCTGCAAATTTAAACATTTTAACAGAATTGGTGTGTAAAACTCAAGCCTGTCTTATGCTTCTGCGTCGAATCGACGGCGTACCCCCGCAGACCCCTATCCGTCGACGCGAACCCCTCTCCGACCCCTCCGCCGTAGCTCGACGTGCACCTCCAAAAATTTGTAACTATGCGTCGAGGTGACGCAGACAGCAAGGGCTTTGATTGGTCAGATTATACATAATTTCAGGAGTGTAGCTTTTCCGATTTCCCCCTCCCGCTATTAGCGCTATTTTTAACATTTGCACCCTCGTTCTGATAATTATAATACTCTTATAAAGAAAGTAAATAAAGAATTAATCTAAAAATAAACTGTTTTTTATTTCATTGTTAATATGTCTATATTCTTTTCTTTCTTTTTTGCTCGCAATAAACTTCAATCAATCAATAAATTAACGTTTGTTTTGAAACAGTTTGTTGTTTATTTTCAATACAATGTTCACGGTTACATCATTGATAATAGACCTTATTCAGAGCAGCGCCATGACAGGTATGAAAGTGAGGTTGTGAGGGATAGACTTACCGTGTTTCCAATGGCATCCGCTGTAAAAAGCTGAATAAAGCGGCTAGATTACTTACAATTTTAAACAGCTTATTGTCGGGAGTTCTTTGTCAACTGACATTTCTTGGAAAGATATTTTTCCAGTGTTTCATGAGCAGAACAATCCGAAAACACATTAAATAACAGAACAGCCCATTGAAGAGATGCAAGTCTAACCCACACAGCCTCGCTTTTATTCTCATTAAAAATCAAAGATGGCGCTGCCGTGAATAAGGCGTATACAGTACTAACCAAGTCTGCCACGGGACACATTATCCTGCATAGCACAGTTCCATGTGGAGACTGAAAAAATCCTTCAAGTCATTTCGAACAGGTATCGTTATGGCAGCTCGGGTGGAACCTTTATTTAACTGTCTATGGGTGGAACGAGCCCTGGACATCGGTGTTGATTATGTGGGGATAAACTTTGTCACTTGAGGAGGCACATGAGCAACACTGCTAACAAACGTCACGTAAAGACTCATCGCTCCTCGTTGTTTTCCTCGCTATATTTGTGACCAAAGGGTATAGCTCTCCACATCAAATTTACCTCTCCAGTCGAAGTCTCGTAAACTGGCTCCTCGTTTAGTCACACCATTTCGTATTGTTAAGGTCATCAGTACAGTCGTTGTTAAGATCTCTTCCTTCTAATCTTCATTATGTCCACCCCGTTTTTCACGTCTCCTGCATAAAACCGACCATTCGTGCACCCTCACGTCCATCCATTGTGTTATGTCTAAGTCCTGGTAATCATGAAGACAAGAAACTTCTTACTTCATCAAGGTTTATTCAAACCCACAAGCAAGGCAACAGTGCCACACGGTCACATAATTAGACAGCAGGTGCAACAACCTCCAGTCTTACTCTACACCTTTTATAGGTAACATCATGGGAACTACAGCGCCATCTCCTGTCAAGTACAAACACTACACATCGCTCCCATTCGTGTTTAGGGGTCTCCGGTTTACAAGGTCCTGCTTCTTTTAGCCCTGTTTTTTTTCTCTTTGCCAGATTATTTCAAGAGTAATGCTTATGAGACCTCTGAGCACTTAACTCTCATTCCTGTCTTGTCTTGTCCTGTCCTGTCCTGTCCTGTGCTCTTTTTGGAGACTGGTCAACCTCTCAGTATTTGCTACTAAGCTCTGCTTGGTACAGAGTACCTGTCCAGCACCTGCCCATCTTCGACCGATGAAGCACCTCAACCAGACTGATCTCATGAAGTAGCGTGTGTATGACACGCCAATTCGTATTTCCATTTTTGGCGTGCCATCAAGACGCATAATCGCTTTTCAGCGCGTTTATGAACGCCGTTGACTTAACGTTATTACTATATATATCAATATATGACTTACCTCAACCCCATCCCTAAACCTAACCGTCACTGGGGTTAATAGCATTTATGACTGTTCCCTTGCCATCCTAGCTCATCCTGTAGACTGTCAACAGTTGTGGTTACTCAATATATCATGCCATTTAAAGGATTATGGGGTTTTATTTCAAACTACAGCAAGACTCAAGCATGTTAGTGTTGTCAAAGAAAGCAACTGTTTCCATGAAAACCCATGCAGCAATGAGACTGGAGAAACTCCAAACAACACGTGATCCTGAGAGGAGGTGCCTTTGGTTTTGGAGAGTGATGATAAACCGTGTCTTTCTCGTTGTCAGATGTATGGACAGAGAGAAAGACAATTTAATTTGTCATACCTATGGCATACCTCTGGCATATGCACACAACAGATTATTTTTGTTTGTAATACAATTGGTGATTCAGTAAAACTTGTTCAGTTTGGTCAATCAAACTCAAATTAATGCAAATTGAATAGACTGTGCTATTGACATCTAAATAGTTTCCACAGAGGTATGTACTGTATGTGAACTATCATTTTATCAATCTAATTTGTACTTTATAAAGACAGTAATTGTTAAAAATGTTTCTATGTTGCTTTATTTTCCCTTGAGATTAAAATGCTTTTGTAAATGGCAATGCTTTTTAAAATGTTTGTTGTATGAGGTAATTGTGAAGCCGTATAGAGTCATGATCTACACCAATGTCACCGTCTTTACTGAATTCTACCTGCTGGGATTTCCAGGACTCCATCCACAATATTATGGAGCTGTGGGAACCCTTTTGTTATTTGTCTACTTGACACTGGCAGGTGGAAATATCTTTATTATTTCTTTTATTTCTTATGAGAGAAGCCTTCAGAAACCCACCTATTTAATCTTCTGTAATCTTGCTGTGTGTGATCTTGCTTTTGGAACTGTCACGCTGCCTAAAGCCATTGCAAAATACTTTTTTAATAGCAGTGAGATATCATTTTATAGTTGCTTAGTGCAGATGTTTTTTGTTCACTACTTAGGGAGTATCACCTCTTTCCTGATGCTATTAATGGCCATTGATCGGTTTGTTGCAGTGTGTAACCCATTGAGATACTGTGTCCTTATTACGAACAAAACTATTGTTATGGCATGTGCTGTGATTTGGGCAATCTGTATATCATGGATGTCAATCATTGTTTTGAATGCCTTCAATGAACCCTACTGCTCTTCTAATGTAATAACCCAGAATCACTGTGACCAAAATTCAATTATCAATCTGTCTTGTGGAGATGTAAGGCAGAAAAAGTTTGTTTCATTTTCATGTGCTATGTTTGTTCTTTTGGGCCCTTTAATTTTCATTATATTTTCTTTTATGGCCATCATCACATGTGTTTTTAAAATCTCAGACATTCAAGCCCGATATAAAACATTCTCAACTTGCACTCCTCAGCTTCTTATCATTTGCCTGTACTATGTGCCCAGATGTGTTGTTTATGTGCATGATGTGATAAATGTGAACATCTCACCTGGCATCCGGGTTATGTTAGTAATGTGGTACAGTCTGCTCCCACCTGTTGTCAATCCCATGATATACTGCTTCAGAACCAAGGATATCAAAGATGCATTAAAGAAAAAAATTAGAGATATGAAAGTGAGCATATGAACAGGACAGCATATGAATACACATTTGTAAAAAGAAAAAAATAAATAAATTGCTTTATTACAGTAGTAATACTGATTTTTTTGTGTGGCTGTGCTAGCCCTTTCAATCTGAATCATTAACATATTTGTGAAATTATTTTATTTAATAAAATATGCTAAATGTAATTAATTTTGCTGATAAGTATATTTTATTGCCCTCTAAATGAACATCAAAACACATCAAACTATTTTATTTTTTGCATAAGGTTTAGCAAATGTTCATTTAATAGACTGTACTGTTCACCTGTTGTAAGATATTCCAAACCATTTAGAATTGAAGCTATGGTTTGGTTATAATTTATAAATATTGCAAATGTGAATTTTTCTTTCTAAAAATAGTACAACATTACATGAAATAACAGAAATGTTATCTTAAATGTTAATAGTCCACATGGCTCAAGCCATATTATCTGATATTATACAGTACAATTTAGTAAAAGATTAATTTTACTAAACTCATATTTATTCTGATTCAAACAATATAGAAAGTGCTAAAATTTGACAGTTCCTCTGTGTCTTTGTTCATTAACTCTTATTTGGACATTGCTTGCATTCAGTTGTGTGTTTAGTTCCTGTTTTTTTTTTACCATAGTTTTTTTTTACCATAGTTTTTTACCATAGTGGTTACCATAGTTATTCATTATTCAATTGATTAGTGTCTGACCTGTTACTCATCATCCTGTTGATTTATACTAGATTTATTTCTACCTCTGTCTTCTTTTCTTTGTCTTCTTTTAATGATGTTTTATTAACAAAGTTCGGGAGGAGCACGTTCAGATAATTAAACACATGTGGAGCACATTCAGGTTATCAAGCCTAATTAGACATGAGTGGAGCACACTCTGTTAATCAACCCAATCAACAAGTTAGAGGTGTGTATATATACACAACAAACTTACCTCAATTCATTGACAGTTTAACAGCATCCCTCCACCACCCCATCTCCTCACTTCTTGTCCTAAATACTCTTACAACAACGGGGGGAGCACTCTGGATTCGGGCAGAAATCCGAGCTCGGAGCCCTCCCCCCGGACAGCACGCCAAATACGCATAATATTTTCTCTGTTTAATTGATGTAAGTGTGAACTCGTGAAACTTTTCATGCTGGCGTTTCTCGCTAATGTTCCTTGAGTTTATTAAATGTGATTTCATCATTATTCTGTGTGTCAAGCCTTGTGAATCTGGATTATCATCATCTCTAGCCAGCACATGACAACGAGATGGAGGTGAAACAGTGGTGTAGTCTAGTATTTTGTAATGAGTATACTGTGATATACCAGCACCCCCCGGAAGTACGGCGAGAATCAGCAGTGTGTCAAACTACGCGAGCGGATTAAGCAACACAGACAGAGAAAGTTATTTCAAAAAGATAACTTTATCAAATGTTATCCAGCTACCAGATCTGTGTAGCCTACTATATTGGAGTGGATTGAAGACGTTAGCAGATGGCCAAATATACAGTGGTGAGATATATATTTAGTTGAGAAAGCGTGTATACATCTCAGAGAAATTACGAGCATACAAATCACTGGATGCTTGAATACGTTGTCTGTGGTCATGTACAGAACGCCAAATACTATGACATAGACTCGACTTTTGTGTGTTGAAATCAGAAATTCTTCCTAGTCAAAGACAAGGACACAAGACAACCATGTATGAGGCTTATAATCAATATTACCCAATATTACCCATCTGTTTTCCTTCTTTTTTCCGTACATTCACTTTCATTTATTCTTATTCTTCACCCAGACCTACATTCATCCTTGTCCTTACATTTTATGTTGTTATTGATTGCTGTGTGTTGACGCACTTTTGTTTAAAGTTTTATTTTATAATGCTATAGTACTTTAATAGTAACTATGTTGCTTGCATACATTGCAATTAAACTACTAATAACAATTAGTATTGAAGTTGAATACTAATTCAAGTAAATGATGTTGAAATGCACTGTGAATGTAGACATGAGCATTTTTTTTTATTATGTCCTCGCTCCAATCAACACGTTTAATCGCATTCAGCCGGTTCTTCTGAAACGGCCATGATCCTGTCAGAATCCTAAAAAACCTTGGTGGAATCAAGGGGGTAATCCATGGACCGGAAGTTGAAGCCTCGCGGGAGCTGACATCTTGTAGCAGAACTTCACTTGCGTTAGCGTTCCCATTGACTCCCATTCATTTTGGCGTCACTTTGACAGCGAATAACTTTACATATGAGGCGTTTGAAGACCCCATTTGTCCTTTATTTATTTCTAAAGAAACACGTCAATGTATAAAAGGCTCCATTACCTTGTAGCTTATGTTATGGCCCCGTAGAAGCAGTTTTAATGAAAGTAGGCTAACGATTGAGTCATACCCACGCGACTCTCTGTCGCACAGTAGAGAGATTACCGACCGTATGGACAGGAGGAGAAGCTTGCGCGCAATCGGGGAAACGTGGAGGCAAAATGACTATCTAATAATTAATCAGAATACCTTGCAAAAGTGTCTCCTGCTCCTCACTCATGGACAGCTCCTATACTCACACTCTCCGTCTCTGCATGTTTCGGAAGGGAATGATTCAGATTTCCCATGCCACAGCCACTAGAAGACAGACGGTTTGCTCTTGTCACATCTACGTCGTCAAGCTCTGTTTGAGTCTGCGCGTCAGGGTCGGAAGTGCTAAAAAATTGTCAAAAACGGGCTTCAATCGTCTCAATGGAGTTCCAATGAGATGGCTCTGTCCATTTCTTTTACTGTCTATAGGTGGAATATCGATTATTGCAACTGTGAACGCAACCAGACATTTTGATGCTGGGAAACCGCTTTGATAAACTTTCAGAGTTGTTAACACGATAGAGCCAGTGGGAAACAACACCACTTCCGTTTCCAAAATGTGCGCACAACTATTTGATCATGTGGGCTGTAAAAGGGTGTGCATAAGCAGAATAACCCAATAACATGCAAGCACATGTTCAGCATTCACTCTTCTTCTTCACTCTTTTACTTCAGCATGTATCTCTTAGCTAAGGCGCTTGAGTCCCACCTAGTGGATTATTAACGTAAGGATGCCTATCACAGACACTTTGTTGGCTACATAGGCCCTATCGAGATTTGATACAGTGTATCATCACTTTTGATTTATTCATTCAAAATGGACAAATTGCGTGACGTTCCACTCAGTAGGCTTTACATTTGTTGCTGGATTCCCCGATTCGATCCGTGTGGCAGCGCAAACACAGACGTCACGGCGGGCGGGGTGAATTTATGAATGAAAGTTCTTTCACAAAACGATGTTGTCACGAATCCTCACGCTTTTTAAAGTGGGTATACGGAAATCTTTGCCATTTTCTAGTGGGTATATATACGGCGTATACCTGCGTATCACGTAAACTACACCTAAGTTGAAGAGTGAGAGAAATGGCAAATCCTTCTCCACTGAACTTTCCCTGGCAGACAGTGAGAATGAAAAAAATAAAATAAATGTCCACAACACTGCTTTAAACTCCCATATTTAATTTAAAGGCAATGTTTGGGTCAAAATGTTGCCTATATATTAAATATAGGAGTTTAAAGTGTTGCGGACATAGCCTACTTTTTGTTTTTCAGTGGGTAGACGCCCTATCGACCCGTCACCTGCTTCGCTCAGTATCTGTTTGGCAGGTGCAATGAGTTGTCAGCACATTTAATTAATCACATCTAACTGAATATCGAACTGATTTTCACACTTTTTTTTGCTGCATAGGTCAGCTATCATACAGGACACAGGATATTTTAGTCACAAAATACAAGCAATAGAACGTAAATGTTAAATCTTAAATCTTACTTGTGAAAAGTAATTCCCAACTGATAGTCAAATCAAGTCACAATTATTTATATAGTGCTTTTTACAATAGGCCTACAGATTGTATCAAAGCAGCTTCACAGTGATAACATGAAAATAATACAACACAGATCATTAATATTGTTGAATATTAAATCTCCCCATAACTAAGCAAGCCAAAAGCCAAGGCAACAGTGGCAAGGAACCAAAACTCCATCAGGTCACTGAATGGAGAAAAAAACCTTGGGAGAACACAGGCTCAGTTGGGGACCAGTTCTCCTCTGGCCAATGAAGGAACAAGGATTACAAAACAAATTGGATCGAAACTATAAGAGAATTTTCCATTTCCATCTGTTTGTAAGTCGAAGTAATCACGCCGGTTTGGAGACGAGATGTTGAGGATCAGTGCCGATGGCTGTCGTGTCGATGAGGCCAGTGCTTAAGGATGGGTCAGGATGGGTCTAGGCACAGGTCCACCATAGAGGGTCCCTCGGGATTAAGAGCTCACTCAAGTACTGCGGAGCTAAACCATTTAGTGCTTTATAAGTAATCAGCAATATTTTAAAATTTATACCATGTTAGACAGCCAATGCAGGGTTGACAGAACCGCGCTAATATGGTCATACTTCCTGGTTCTGGTGAGAACTCGAGCTGCTGTGTTTTGGACTAGCTGAAGTTTGTTTATTAAGCGTGCAGGGCAACCACCCAGTGCCTTGATGTCATGAACGCATGAACGAATTGTTCCGCATTTGTCAATGAGAGCATATGACGTAATTTAGATATATTTTTAAGATGGAAAAATACGGTTCTACAGATACTAGACATATGACTTTCAAATGAGAGATTGATATCAAAGAGCACACCCAGGTTCCTTACCGACGATGAAGACTTAACAGAGCAGCCATCGAGTGTTAGACAGTATTCTGTTACGTGTGGAAGTTTTTTGTCCAATAATTAGAATCTCTGTTTTTTTCAGAATTTAGTAGTAGGAAATTACGAGTCCAATTTTTTATATCAGCTATGCATTCCGTTGATTTGAGCAGGAATATGCTGCACAGTGCTCTGGCATCTACTGCTACTATGCAACGCAATAGGAGTATGACCATTTTATGATGGTGGCTGCATTCTTGCGCCCAGTGGCCAATAACTGCATGATGTCTATGCTACCATCAGGTTGTCGCTTTAGAGCTCCTTTGGTCAAAAAGAAAGCTTACAGGAACTCTTTTATTCCTATTGCTATATTTTAAACAAGATCAAAAAGTTTTATTAGTATATTGGGCTTGAGCCTTTATTTATTTACATAGTGTAAGGCAGGCCTATTTTTGTCTTCCTTGTATCTATTGTATTTTGAGATGTGTGTGTGTTTGTGTGATTGTACTGTGTATATGTGAGCCTTTTTAACCAAAAACAAATTTCTATCACTGGTTGATAGATCATTAAGTTTTTTGAATTTGATAATGTTGACAGTGAATACTTATATAAATAAATACATTACATCTAGGTTTATGTGCAACAAAACTGCTCATTCCACCCCCTACTGTATATTATAAAATCTATGTTCTGTTGGGGGAGAGGGTTGTTAAGTTTATGGGGAAGGGGGGGTATATCAAGTGTGAGCATTTAAAAGCCAAAGCAAACTTGTAATCATAACATAACTGAGGACACTCTGACCTGTGCTGTAAGTATGTCTAGAAAAAGATCATGAGCCTGTTTTGTCTTATTCTATTTGTAAATATTGTGTTTGTAAATTCCGCACAATAAAAAAATATGATCTAAGCTAAAAGTATTAATGTCTATGCTAAAATCATAGAGCAATGTTCAATTTTTTTTATCTTTATGTAGGCATGTTCTGATTAAAAATTCAAATATTGCCATTATGTGTGTGTTTGGATTGCAAACATGCTGCAGTTAGTTGGAGTCACTTTCCTGCTCCTCAGCGAGTTTGTGTATATAAAGAGTTTTACGATGCTATTTTACTTTTTATTTTGCCAGATGGGGTCGAGCAGCAATGATGGAACCTACAAAAATACAAACGGCACAACAATGATTACTGAGTTTGTTCTACGAGGTTTTCCTGGCCTCCCTCCCGAGTATTACGGATGTGTAGGAGCTTTGTTTTTCGTCTTATACCTCCTTCTTGCTACGGGGAATATTTTCGTGATTGTCTTTGTGATGTGTGAGAAAAGCATTCAGAAACCAACATACCTAATATTCTGTAACCTCGCAATGGCAGATCTTGCACTTGGAACGACCACCTACCCAAGAATCATTGCAATGTACTGGATGTTAGACAAAATCATATCATTCAACACCTGCTTGACGCAGATGTATTTTGTCCATTTTCTTGGGGCTACAAATTCATTTCTCATGGCACTGATGGCTCTTGATCGATTCATAGCTATTTGCAATCCTCTCAGATATCATACCCTGATTAAAAATTCAACTATTGCCATTATGTGTGCATGTGTTTGGATAGCAAACATGCTGCAGTTAGTTGGAGTCACTTTCCTGCTCCTCAGTGTGAATTTCTGTGGGTCAAATGTCATAGCCCATTGCTACTGTGATCACGTGTCTTTAAGCAAACTGGGATGTGGAGATTTAACTACCATGAAAGTCACATCTGTAGTCGTTGCCATGGTTGTTCTGTGGGGTCCTTTAAGTTTTATCTTATTTTCTTACATCTCTATCATCATCACTGTGTTGAGAATGTCAAATTCAGAAGGACGTTATAAAGCCTTTTCCACGTGCACTCCACAGTTACTGATCATTTGTTTGTATTATCTACCCAGAACCTTTGTGTATATGACACATTTTGCTGGCTATGAATTTAGTGTTGACATCCGCATTGTGGTCTCCTTGATGTATAGTCTCATACCTGCTGTTATTAACCCGTTTATATATTGCTTCAAGACTAAAGAGATCAAAGAGGCAATAATTAGAAAAATGAAGATAAATCAGGTTGGAGTCAAAGGAAAGTTAAATCTTAAATCTTAAAAAGAATCTGGTCCAGAAATAATTATTCCGATACAGTGACAATGAAACTGAAACACTGGCCAATATAGTGTTGGAGGTTTCACCACCATATGCATGACATGGTGGCCAATCTTATAAAATATAAATACAAATACTATATTTAATTTCACAGATACTCTTTTTTCACCTTTTTAATAAGATATTTGTATCAATGTAAAGCACATTGGTTAAGTTTCAGTTGTTTTAAACTGTGCTATACAAAATATATTTGAGACATTGAAATTTATGTTAAATGTACAATAGTTTTTATTAAAATTTTAAACTCTGTGATTGCACATGCCTATCTTTGTTTGATCCCTCAATTTGTCTCTATGTTTGTGCTTTTAAAAACTTATGAGAATTAAGCCTTGAATTATGGGTTTTGTATAGCTTTGTATAGTAAAAAATCTCTCCCTGTACACACAAAGATCCCACATGCACACACTCTGCAACAAGACTAACAATCTATTGTTATTTATTGCTATTATTGTAACGATACAAAATTATAATACCATAAATGTTTGGTAATGGAAATAAAGACTTTGCTTTCCCCCATGGGAAATTTACTGCAAAATGTAGCAACAAACAAATGTGTGATTATATAGTGTTTATTTTATTGAAGGATGAAGCTGACTGAAAACAAAATGACAAAAAGTGCATTAATTGAGTGCTCTACCTGTTGAATGCTGAATCAGGTAGAGCGACCTCAACCAAGTACAACAATTTAACTTAAAAAAAAACATGATTAGAAACATTAAGGTTCTTAAAATACTTTATAAAGTAAACTTCACAGTTAATCTCCAGACATACATATATTTTAAAAACTAGTTTAATAGCATATTTTTATGAATGAAAGCCAGTATCACTGATACCATGTGTCCCTGACACTACACTCTAAAAAACGTTGGGTTGTATTGTGTACCCAAAAATATTGGGTCGTTCTGTTGGGTTATTCGGAACATTTATACGGTTGTTTATATTACAACGCAGCCCGTTGGGTTGAGTTTCAAATTTCAAGGGTTGACCGCCGCAGCTGACAGAAGATACATGTGTGAGTTATTATTAAACTAGCCATACATATTGTAAACGTTGTTTTTTTCGTTGTACGTGACTTTCAGCTCTTATAAAGTATTATTTCCACTTTTTTTAAAAAATTTTCGGCCAATTAACGTTATTTCCATGTTTATATCTCCCCTGTTGACTGGTTTTTGTCCGCTATCTGCGACTATACGACATAAAGCAATAAATATAGCTAGCCAATTTCGAATTCGTACGAGTGATTAAAAAGTCGCTAATTCCTAATAATTAATACGACCTCACTCGTACAAATTCGTACGATTTGTCTAAACCAATGTGATGGGTAGGTTTAGGGGCGGGGTCAGGGGTAGGTCATTCGTACGAATTCATACAAATTGGCCAATTCGTAAAATATGTACGATTTAGCAAAAATCTTACTAATTCGTACGAGTGAGGTCATACGAATTGTTACGAATTAGCCACCTCGTAAAATTCGTACGAATTCTCGTGAGATCGGGTTGGAAATACTCTTCCTAACTTTCTATGTTCTTTCCAATACTTTTTGGTAAAGTTATATTTCCGACGCACTCGGCTTCAAGACCCAGCTGAAGCCTGGTCCATCCATCCAGTGTTGCAGTCACTGACAGGAAGAAGGTAACGTAATTCTGTGTTATAAATGCCTACATTATAGCGAAAAAATGTTTACTTGGGCTATCCCAACTACAGTGTGAATTTAAAATACTACAAAGTGTTAAACTAGGGTAAACACACGTCCTCTTTTTCCCGGACATGTCAACTTTTTGGACCTAAAATAAACGAGTCCGGCCGGGACGCCATTCATTGTGTGTTTTTTTGCATTGCTTTAACGTTAGATGCCGCTTTCTCGCACCATTGGTCGGTCGGTTATGTAGGCCTACGTAACGCAAAATATTGGTCAAATTGCAGCACGTCTTGTCAACAGTGGGACATAGCTCCTGAACTGCGTTAAAAAAAGTCCAAATGTAAATTCATTAACGATTTTGAATATACAGACACTGAACTGCAAGAAATGGAAGATGCTGCAACACAACCGCAGTCCCAAGCTCTTGCAAGACAGAGAGCATTGGAGAGCTGGTTCAGTGTCTGTATATTCTGGTTCGAATAGGTAAGTCTTCATCTACGTCGAAATCAGCAGACATATTTACGAATTAAAAAGCTTATGTACAGCGCGCGTCTTCCCTTTGCTTGCAAACAGAAACGTTTGTGCTTCCGGCTATATCAGCACGTCATCTTATACGGTAGGTGGCGGTAATACTCCTAAGCGGTGAGCAGCCGGTAACAAGAAGTAGTCGAAGAAGAACGTCCTCATCTCAGTTCTCGCACATGCGTTCTGGAAATCTCTTCAACTCTCATCTCAGGCCCACAAGGAAGTAATGGAATAGTCAAATAAAGTTGTTATTTATGTGTTTTTTTTCGCACAAAAAGTAGTCTCGTGGCTTGATAAACTTATAGTTGAGCCACTGTAGGCACATGGGATATTTAAACATTTTCTTTAATGACTTTCTGGGCCGTCAAGTTTCATTCCCTTAGCCAGCCTATGTAGGACTGATCCACCTCTCAAATTTAATAAAAAATATCTTCATTTGTGTTCCGAAGATGAACGAAGGTCCTACGGGGTTGGTACAGCATGGGGGTGAGTAATTAATGACTTAATTTTCATTTTTGGGTGAACTAACCCTTTAAAAACATCATTACAAGCTTACCACTTTGAATCGAGCAAAGGCAAGCAGATAGTTTTGAACACTTCCTGGTTATGTGTATTATCAAATATGTATTTCGGATCATTTTTAACCCAAAAAAGATATGGACTGCAGTTTTACATAACTGTACACAAAATATTGATTTGACTGAGTTTTAATATTTTATTAGCTCACCAAACGCAAATCTGTTCCTAGCAGGTGTATAGCACTGCTGACTTCAGTGACCCGGATGAGCCTGTGTTGATGAGCGGTTGTTATCTGGGAATAACATTCTGCTGGATGGCGCGATTGACCAATCAGAATCAAGGATTCCACAGGCAGATGTAATGTTAGAGATATGACAACAGATGGCACTAATGGGACAAGATCATTAAGCTCCTCAAACACTGTGATATTAAGCCTGTTTTAGGGGGGAATTCTCAAGGAGATTTTAAAGCCCACAAAACAGTTCATTAATATATTTTTTAGAGCAACTACGGGTAAAACATATCAACATAATGTTATTTTTGGTCAAGTTTGGCTAAAAGTGAAGCCCCTTTAAAATAAGCCCAGCAACGTCCGTGTTTATACACGAGATAAAAGCAATATTCATAATTCAGTCACTATTGGTAAATTACAATAAGTTTAAATAATATATTTACAGTTTTATAATTATATTTCTTAATGAATAAATGATTCACCAGTATTTCTGGTCAAGTATATAAAGTACGTACAAGTACTGACTAAATAATAAAGGATGTTGTGAATGTTGTTTTAACATACTTTCATATGATTTCCTCTTGATCACTTTGAAAATCACAATCAGCTGGCTGAATAGTCGGTAAGCGGGCTATGTCCTCGAACACATCTGCATAGGTGCTAAAGTGAACACCTAGATTTAGGAGATTCTCTAGCTGATTGATCCTGCCGGAGACAGAGGTGTTGGGGAGACTGTGGACGGAGGGGGATGTAACCATGCCTCTGAAGGGTGAAGGGGCCATTAGTATAAACTGTCCTCTGGACAACTCTGCAGCTGAAACAGAGTCAAACAAGAGTCAAATAAAAACCAAACACATGTGGTTCAATATTTGTCATAATCAAACAATGCAGTGCATTCACATTTTATATTTATAAAATATAATTTGTGTCTTAATATTTCGTTTGAATAGTCAACAAAAAGGTCTTTCTTGTTTCCTAAAGCACAGTGTAAAATGTAGAAGTGGTGTTGAACGGATGTTACATGGCCACTAGATGGCGCCAAATCTTCAGAATGCCTCTGACAGCCTTTCTAAAACATGAGGATTAATTATTCAAATTAAAATCCCATATCAATATTTGCTGAGAAATATTGACACACTTTTACATTTTAATTTGTAATTTTCTGAAAATAGAATTGTATTTTTTTATTTATTAAAATTTTAACCGGAAATTAAAAATATTTTTAAACAGAAATTAAAAATAAATGATCATTTAGTTCATTGTTTTTCTTCTGACCCATATTAATTTATATATATATAAACTCAATGTATATTTATATTTAATTAACTAAATTAACAATTTTAGAAAACCTTATTTAAATATTTTTTATACATTGAGGTTTAATAGAAAAATAATTTAAATAAATGTTAATGTAGTTAATTATATTTAAAAAATCATATTAAAAACAACACATTTATCCTTTTGACCCATGTATAAGTCCTGTTTTTCTTCAGCCTTAAATGACAACAATTCCTTTCATACCAAGACACAATGTCTCTCTTTTCTTGTTTGTGTCACATACATACATCATGTGTATTATTATCATCATTATCATTATATTACGATTATCATAATCGAAACTGCCAGTGTGTCCTTGCCTTCAGGTGGATGTTCATCTTTGTCATGTGAGCTGACAAGGGACAGTTCTCGCTCACAGTCAAACTCTGAGCCGGTGAAGGAGCAGTGACTTTCACTCTCTGATGACGTCTCTGTCGCCCCGCTTCTACATGGCTTTATGGGACACTCTCTGAAATTGTGATGAGGGTATCCCTTGTGGTCCCATGGGGTGTTCAGCTTCTCAACCTCATCTACTGAGAGATGCTGTGGAGGGCCTGTCAGATCAGGAGCCAATTTTCTCTTGAAGAACAGGTGGGACTGACGTTGCAACTGGTTAAAATCACCTCTAGATATTTTCTGATGAAGTTTAGGAGATGGATCATGATTAGTTTGAGGTTGAGAAAATTTTGGATTGCCATTTGCCTGATCTCCACGTTCATCCTCCTTCTTCATCTCTGTGTTCTTCAAGTCTGAGTATGTGCTGTCAATCTCGTAGTACTCTAGTTCACTCCCTCCAAAACCCGAGACATGACAAGAAGGCCCATTTTCAATACAACTTTCCACTCCTTGCATTAAATCCTTTGGTTTTGTCAAATCCGGTTGTTTGCTGGCCCCATTTGAGACGTTCTGATGAGACTCATCAGCAGGACCTAAACTAAATGCCAGGTTATCTGTTCCGTGCTGTTTGCTTGGTGGCATGAGGTAGACATGACTCCTCTTTTCACCCTCACAAAGTTTTCCTTGTCTCCTGAGGAAAATACATAGCACCAGAATCAGCAGAATGAGGATGATGGGAAGAACGATGGCCACTATCCATAAGGGGACGCTGTTTTGAGTTTGAGAACAGGGCTCGCTGTGGATGACATCAGATGAACAGGATCCACACGGAGACCCGGACACGTTGTGCAGACAAATGCACCAGTAGTCTTCTTTGGAAGAAGATCCACAGTCACTATCGTTCCAGCAGGGCTCAGATAGACACGAATCCTTGAGGCATGGAGTCAGAACACAGCGGTTTGTAGAAACGCAGAAGGTTTGGAAGACAGATGGGTTGGAGCTGGCCTGGACTATCTCATTATAGCCGCTGAAGGACAGGAGATGCCCGTTGAATTTGATGTATTCCACACACCCTCTAAAACCTGGAAAGACAAGAAAAGCAACATAAGCCGCTAAATAAAGGGGTTGGACAAAATAATGTAAACACCCATTATTATAGGGGTTAATATAATGTGTGTGCAACAAACATTGTTATTATTGATCTTTTTATATTTTATTGATCTTTTTGTTTATATTCTCTAGATCAGAGTGGTTTCCAGAAATTTTCGTCAGCGAAGAAGCATAGAGGGCAAAAGTCAAAAGTGAATAATAGGGATCGTCGAACACTAAGAAGGATTGTGTGTCCACACAACACAAAACAACTGCAGCAAAGTGACAGCAAACCTCAATATTTCCCCTCAAGACCATTTTTCAAAAAAAAAAAAACTGACCACAGAAAACCTCATAAAGCCATCATCAATGAAAAAGCTGCAATTGCTTAATATTTAATCTCAGACAACACTGCTAAAATGTAAAAAGATATTTTCTCAAAAGCATCGTAGGCCTAAGTAGATCGTAGAACCACTGCCACCAGTTACAGTCTTTAGTGTCCCGACTTATTATGAAAAAAAAAATCATGTTTGTCCTTTATTTCATCTTTTCTAAAATGTCTTTATTGCTGAGCGATAAAGTGAGAAGTAGTCTTCTGTCAAGCGAGAAGGTTAGTCAAACACAAAATCTTCTTCTGCTAAAATCTTAGGCTATATAATGTTGTTGTCATATATATACTTTTATGATTGGGGTGGGGAGGAGAGTGGCTGTCTTTCCTGTATTCTACTCTGAGAAATCTGGTCACCCTAATATTATTGAACTACAGTGGGCAGTTTTGGAGAGAAGAATGAGAAGCAGATTTCCTCCTTCAAAATCCCTGAAACAACTGGCAGATGTTCCGATAGACGTCATGCAACTGGAGACTATTCAAAAGTTTGATTCATCAATTCTAATAAACTGTACTAAAACACCTAAATGAAGATATTGCCTATTTCCCAGGTGTTCACATTATTTTGTCCAACCCCTGTATAAGGGTTTTATGATCAAACTAAAAAACAAATAAACACGAATAAAAATCATGAATAAATTAATTGAAAGAAGAAATTAAACAAAACTAAACCAAATTTAAAATACAACTGAAAATAAAATAAAAAATAAACTGTTTAAATTGTATACTATAAAAAAAAAAATAATATAGTACTGTAAAGCATGTTTAAGTGCAGTACTTTATAATCAACAAATCAGGGGCAATCTAACCTAAGTCCTGGATCGTCTCTGGGAAACCTCTGTGTTCTCCCAGTGAAGCAGTGCCCAGAAAAATGGTCTCCACTAAGAAAGCAGAGTGAGTTATGGTACCATTGGTGGTGTTGAAAACATGCCGTTCATCCACAAGCAGAGATATGTATGCACCCTTTCTGCGTAGCTGAAGAACATGCCACTTTCCATCTGACACATCTCCCTCCGTTGAGAGCTCCAGCTGCTGACCAGATGTGACATTGCTGAACACATATTGAGGTTTTCCATCTGATATCTGAGGAGGTAAGAGAAAACATGTCATCAACTGAATTAAGAGATACGGTGAGGGAAGTAAGTATTTGATCCCCTGCTGATTTTGTAAGTTTGCCCTCTTACAAAGAAATTAAGGGTCTATAATTTTTATGGTAGGTTTATTTTAATGGATAGAGACAAAATATCAGCTAAAAATCCAGAAAAACACATTGTATAAAGGTTGTAAATTGATTAGCATTTGTTCGAGTGAAATAAACTGTGGAACCCATACAGCTCTCTATTAGAACAATATCGTCAGAATCACGTTTTAAAGCGAAATTAAAAACCTATCTCTACGAGAAGGCTTATAATCGCTGAGTCAAATGGGGTTTGTCTAATTGTGTGTTTGTGTCTTTTTGTTATATTGTTTTATGTCTTTTAGTTTTAAGTGCCTCATTGTAACCTTGATATATTTTTAAATAAAAGAGAAACAGTTGAAAGACTTTTTTTGGTAATCAACATTAGCTACAAACGCTATCAGCTTAACTTCTATTGAACATGCCCATAAAAATCTTTCAGAGCTCACCTTAAGTTTTAGATGTGCTGTTTGACACCAGCACACAAGCAAAACAGCATTTCTTCTGACAGTCCTCATCTTGATTTCAACACTTTCAAACCCCTGAGAGTCACCTTCCTTCCCATACAGAATGGCTTGTAGAAGCTGATTTCTTCTGTAGCTTTCTTTGACGTCAAACTCAATGTAGGCCTCTCCGTTGAGAAACAAAACATGCTGCTCAGCCAAATCTATCAGAAATTGAATTCACTTTAAGGCTTTAAACTTTGAAGTATTACAGAAAAAAAACAGACAAACAAAAGATATGTATGAATGAAGTTACTCATGGCACAGTTGGATCCTGTGAAATGGTCTCTACACTGGCAGTGGTGGTGAGACCATCGGTCTTGACAAACTCCTTCATTCAAACACTCTGCGGTTTCACAGGGAGGAATATTTGCTCGCGGACATCTGATCATCAAAAAAAAGTAAATTTAAACATGGCATTTTTTAAAGAACTTTTACAGTTACAAAGTTTCTTTTGAAACTGACCGATCAAGAACATTCTGGGATGCCAGAGATTTTAAGGAATCTGGACCAATGTTGTTCACTTGAATGTTTCTCATACAGCCAACAAAGTCGTGAGTCCTGATTTGCCTTTGCAAAATGACATCAATGGACTTCACACCACCAAATGTCATGTTATTTGAGCTCACTTCTAGAGTCCTGTAAGTAAACATGATTTAGAGGTATGAGTTCAGATAAACAAACAAGTAATAATATGATGTAAAATGGTGAATCATTAGCATGACGATAACATTGAAATTATTATGTGTACTAGTATGTTTAATCTTGGAAAAAATGTCAAGATTAAATGTATACCTTTGGGTTCCAGTGCCACCATTCTGCGATAAGCAAAACCCTTGCGGTTCATTGGCCGAGCAGTTGTCTATTTCTAGAGAGGCTATCTGAGAGACACAAAGGGAAGTATACCAGCAGAATATCTGACAAATGTTTCACAAAAACGGCTTGATTGATTGCTAAGTTTACCATGCATAGGAATCACTTACATTTCCAGTTCTTCTTGCGGTGATGTTGTGAAAACTTCCATCAGCCACTATCTTTCCTGTTTCCAATCTTATCACTCCAGATCCAAGATCATAAGACAGCCACAGCCTTCCACTCACAATTTCAAGGGCCATGAAGTCTGAAGTTGATGGGTCCCCTTGGTTGTACAAAAGCAACGCGTTTTGCTGCACAGTCGCAAATTCCAGATAAATGAAGTTATATTGTGGATCCAATGGAGGAAATTCTATAAAAGAAAGTTCCTGAAAGCCATAACTGTGTTCTTCACAATTGATTCCGCTCACACCTAAAAAAAAAAAAAGAAAATGTCAGAAATATATCTATTCATAAAAGTATATAGCTAATCAGAAATGCATCTATTTAAATTAATATAATAATTTAAAAAAATATTAAATGATGAAAAAATACATTATTGAAACTTTTATCAAAATAATATAATATTTAATAAAATGTATATATTGTATTTAATACAAATAGAATTATACATTTTATAAATTAATATATACAACAAATATATTTAGTTTGATAATACATTATTAATTTTATCATTAAAATATTCTAATACTTAACATGAATATAAAAATGAATAAATTAAATATGCATTTTATTACTCAATTACATTTAAGGTAATATAATACATTGAATGTATTAATAATACATTAATCATTTTACAATGAAACAAAATTATAGTAATAATATTGTTAATATAATAAATACTATTAAATAATAAATTAATTGAATTTAACTATATATAATATTCAACTAAAAAAATAATAAAATGTCTCAAATATGTGCCTATGAGCAATATCACAAAATGAGGTCAGAAATTGAATCACAATATACAGATACATTAATTTCCTCTTACCAAATGGACACTGGCAAGAGTAACCAGTTAAAAAACTAAAGCAGTTGCCAAAAATACAAGGGGAGGAAGCACAGTGGTCAACAATACGATCGCAAAATCTTCCTGCAACAAAAATAAGTGGTTATTTATGTACAACAAACCAATTAAATTTAGATAGACCAAACACACACAAAAAAATATCCAGTGCATAAGTTATATGACCATACCTTCATACCCTGGGCTGCAATCACATATGAACCCTCCCTGTCTGTTCCAACAGGTTCCTCCATTTAAACATATTACTGTTTGACATTCATTATCAACTGTATTGCAGTGCGGTCCTGAGAACCCCTCTTTGCATTGACAAAAATAAGTTCCTGGATTGTTAAAGCAGTTTCCCCCATTTTCACAAGGTTCCTTGGTGCATTCATCAAAGTCTAGTTCACACGCATCACCTGTAAAGCCTGTTGGACAAGAGCAGTTAAAGATCTCCACAAAATAGGGTGAAACGAATATAAGACTAGAGCTTTCCAACACAGCAACTTCCTGACTGATGTGAATGTTTCTGTTGCAGGTGGCACCATTATGGCAGGGACGGAGCATACAGGGGTCGCTGGTTATTTGGGATATAGTCACATTGCTTTGCACTTCCAGTAACTTTTTATGCATGTTTGATATTCCGCTTGCTGCCTCTCCAGTTAGATACTGACCATTGTAGCTTTTCACAGCAGCCAAAAGCAGCATTTTATCTCCTTGCAACTTCATTCCAAACACATGCGTTTTGGATGCTTGTAGGTTGAAGAGGCTATCCAATGCTTTGACAAATTTTAAATACTTCAAAGACAGAAATTCCTCAAGAGTAGATATAGAAACGTAGAACAACACACAGTTGTCCAGAGAGACGTTGGTAAAGCCTTTGTAATTGACGTAGATGCTGTTGTTGACTGAGGGGTGGAGCTGGTCACTTGCTTCAACAGAAATATTATATGTTGCCTCTCCTTGGTATGGGGAGGACCACAAATTACACATGCCGAATGGGAAACTAAACATCCTAAGTGGCCCGTTTTTGATTGTACAATTGAACACATCCAGTTCGTCCTGATCGGTCGGTCTCACATTTCCGATTAGTCCTCCTGGGAAAGAACTTCCATAATATTTCACCAATATATTGATGTTTCTCTGAAGTGGTGCATTGTCATTTTCATCAAGAACTTTAATATTAAACAAAGTGGTGGAGGACATAGGCGGCTTACCAGCATCTTGAACCACAATGTGTATGTGAAAAAGAGGGTTGCGCTCCCGATCAAAAGGTCTTGAGGTAAGGAGAATTCCATCAGATGCAAGCGAAAAACCCTCAGCAGGTCGCATCATCCAGTATGTGAAAGGACCTTGATTTGGAGGAAGATCATCATCTGTTGCAGCTAAAGTAGAGACGAGAGTGCCAGCAGGTTGGTTTTCTCGGACAAAGCCTTCTGTGTTCAGCAATTTGGGAGAATTGTCATTGACATCAGTGATGGTGATAGCTACCTTTGTGCTTCCAGTTACAGCAGGTGAGCCCTCATCAATAGCAATGACCGTCAGGTTGTAGATGGCCCACATCTCTCTATCCAAGTGACTGTTAACTAAAATGACGCCACTGGCCGGATCTATAATGAAGGAACTATTGATATTTCCATGTTCAATTCTATAAGAGAACCTGCTCCATTCTGTGATAACATCCTGGTCCACAGCTTTGACTTTAGTTATGGAGGTCCCAATCGAGATGTCCTCCGGCACCGCTACAGTGTAGAGCATTGACTCAAACTCAGGTGGATCGTTTTCATCTAATATGTGTAGATGTATTAATGCCTCATCAACATTAAATCCAGTAATGGCGCCTCTGTTTTTTGCCAACACTCGTAGGATGTCTTCATTTTGATGGCGATTTTTCAAATCTTTGCAGATATATATTATTCCCGTGTGCTTGTCCACCATAAAACTAGATTTTTTACTTTGCCCTGCAAGTACATAAAACACTTTTCCATCAGGCCCCAAGTCATAGTCTATAGCCATGACCCTTCCTATTTCAGTTTTTGGCAGCAAAGCCTCTGACACAGAGAAGTTGTATAGATGTCTTTGAAAAGCAGGGATGAATTCATTGAGGCCAGCGACCTGGATGTATATATGGGCAACAGAAAACAAATATGGAAAGCCAATGTTGGTGGCCTTGACTGTAAGTTCAAAATGCTGATTTTTCTCATAGTCAAATATCTCTGAAGTGGTGATAGTGCCATTTTTAGTGTCCAAATAGAAGAGATGGATGTCTCCTGCAATAAGCGAATACGTGATTTGAGAGTGAATTCCTGTGTCAGCGTCCTTTGCCCAAAACTGAAAAACTGAGGTACCAATTAAAGCATTTTCTGAAACAGTGGCAAAGTAATCTCTAGACGTAAATATAGGAGGGTTATCGTTTAAATCTGTAACATATACTGTGATATTGAGTCTCCCCATCTTAGGATGCCAGCCTCCATCCTTGGCAATGACGTTTAGATGGTAAGTTTCTGATTCCTCAAAGTCAAGCGCTTTAACAAGCATGATCAATCCTGACGAGTGTCCAATGGAAAACAATCCATTTTCATTCCCACCATCAAAAGAATAGGAAATAACACCATTGACGCCGAAATCTTTATCTTTGCCTTGGATCTTTCCAATAACTGAATCAACGGGCAAATCTTCTGGAACAAAAAACTCAACTTTGCTGTTAAGAAAATGTGGTGCGAACAGGTTCTCTTGTGTGACTTCAAAACTGATTTCAGTTTGTGCAGAAAGTGGAGGGAGGCCTTTATCTTTCACAGTGATTTGAAGTGTTAGGATGATGTTAAGGCTATTTGCTAAAGTTTTATTCAACAGCACTTTTCCGCTGTTACGTTCTACCTCAAAATAAAGAGATCCATTGCCACCACTATTAAAGTACTCAACATTGTTATTCATTTCATGAGAATCTTGATCTACTGCAGATATCTGGATCACTTCTGTTCCCACAACCAAGGTTAAAGGGACTGGTACGAAAGTCCTGAAGGGTAAAAACGAGGGTGGGAAATTATTATGTTGTACTATTGTCACTGAAACAATGCTAGAGCTGTTCAAAGGAACACTGCCGCAGTCAGACGCCACAACTGTAAACGCAAAATTTACAGATTCAGACTTACGGAGAACAACGGGCTGTTTGTTTGAAATTTCCCCAGTTGATACATTTACCAAAAAATATTCATTTTGAGGGTCGATGAAGTAGAGGATATGTGCATTCTCACCAAGATCTCTATCAGTAGCACAAACTTGTAGAAGTGAAACTTCTTGTCTCTTCATCTCAGGGACAGTGACAGAGTAGAGTGGTTGATAGAAGATCGGTGTATTGTCGTTGATATCTGTAATGTCTATGGTGATGTCTGTGCTAATGCTCCAAGCAGAATCGTTGGCATTAACCTTCACTATGTAATGATCCTGATCTTCTCTGTCCAAAGGAAGCAGTACCAGTAAAGTCCCAGTGGTTTTATCAATACTGAATGGGAACTCACTATAATGGCCGATGATTGTATATTCAATGACAGCATTTAAACCAACATCTTCATCTGTAGCAGTTATCTGAATGACTGAAAAGCCCACAGGGGCGTCTTCAGGAACCTCTGTGATGAAAATCTGTGAGAAGCGGGGCGCATGATCATTTGTGTCGAGAACTTCAATGATAACTGCTGCAATGGCCGAAAGACTGTTGTTTTCTTTATCAACGGCCTTGAGGGTGAGATTATAATATGGTAATTTTTCTCGATCTAAACGCTTTGTTGTGGAAAGACTGCCACGATTTTTGTCTATTTTAAATGCGCCTCCGCTGTTACCCGCTAAAATGAAGTACTCCACCTCTGCAAACACTCCAGAATCTGCATCGGTTGCTAACACATTACACACCCAACTTGAAGCCAAGTTCTCATAGACTTCACATCTGTAGATGCTTTGCAAGAACACTGGTGGATTATCATTCACGTCACTGACATTCAAATGAAGTTCGGCATATGATGAAAATGGCGGTATCCCTGAGTCCCTGGCTTCAACTGTGAGATGAAAATGCCTGTTGGTTTCAAAATCTAATGGATACTTGACAGTCAGTTCACCAGTGCTGTGGTGAAGCTCAAAAACTTCCCCAAAGTTTCCAGAGGCCAGATAGAAAGACACTGATATGTTTCTCCATGTTTCTGCAGCCACAGTAGCCACAAGGGTGCCAGTAGCTGCGTCCTCGGAGAGGACGTATTTATGTAATTGGACTGCAATTCGAGGAAAGTAGGAGTCATTCTGGAATCTGACAGTCAAAGTTGTTATGTCCATTTTTGGCATATCTGCTCCATCCTGCACATGAACATCAAATGTGATGTCATTTCTTCTCTTCACAGAATCTGTAGTGAACACAGTTCCTGTGCTAGGGTTAATTGAGAAGAGATGGGCCTGTTGGCCATGTAGAGAAAAATGTAGTTTTGCATTCAATCCAGCATCTGCATCCTCTGCCATCACTGTGCTGACAACTGATCCTGTAAAATACACAATAAAAACTGGTTGTTGTTGTTGTTTTTAAAGGCAGTTGTCTAAGAACACTGGATACAAATATTAGGGTAACTATAATAGTGTGTACATTTACCTTTGGTTATCCCAGCAGGAACATTGGCGACATATGGTCCATAAAGAAAGGACGGAAAGTTATCATTCACATCCTGAACTTTTACTGAAACAGCAGCTGAGCTTGAAAGAGGCTTCGTGGGATGACCGTCAGTTGCGGTCACAAAAAATCTGTACAAAGCCACTGCCTCTCTGTCCAAGGAACTTACGGTAAATAAATCTCCAGATGTTTCATTGATGGAAAAAGGAACATCTAGGCCTTCTAAAGAATATCTGCAAGTGAAATATATGAAGTTAAATATCTACAGTCAATTATATTATACTATACAGGCTCATATCAGTGTTGTTGTTGCTAACTAAAATGATTAAAAATGGCTTTTGGAAATTGAAATAAAACTTAAATAAATTAAAATATAAATATTAAATGAAAAACTCAAATGAAAATCACCAATGTTGCCTTGGTACTAAAACTAAAATAAAATTAATTAAAGATTTATAGAAAAAATACGTCAAAATAAATAAGAAGAAATGACAAAAGCGCATAAAAATACTAAGGCTAAAATTACAATTAAAACTACAAAATATAAAAATAAGTGCTTAATCAAAATATTAAATTGTACAACAGTATATAAATAATACTAAAATAAAACTTGCTCATAAGACAAAACACAAGTGATTTTTACCAAAAATGCTAATATTATGACCATATTATAGAGTGCTTATTGAATTACTTTAGTTGTCCATTTATCCCCTCGTCTAAGTCTGAAGCTGTAATTCTCCAAAAAACCATCCCAACAGGAGAATCCTCTGATATGTGAGTATTGAACGTGTCATTGTCAAATACTGGAACGTTGTCATTGACATCATCAACAACAATAACCATGGTGCCTGTGCTTGTCAGTGATGGGAATCCTAGAATGGAAAGATAAAGAAATTGTAATAATAATATCACTGAATATGTAAAGAATAAATTAGGGATGCACCGATTAAAATTCAGGCTAATACCAATGAATATTTTCATGTACTGGCTGATACAAATCAAAAACAAAACACTAAAAACATAAAATAAATAGTTTTAAATGGTACTAGTGAATAGATCGGCATCACAACATCAGAAAGTACACTATAAAAAAATGGATATTCATTCATAAGAATTTCACTAAATACTACATTTAACTGTTATTAAATTATTAGTGTTTTTAAAAAATAACAAACAAGGAAAATAAGCATGCACAATTAAATATTCAATAAACACTGATAAATTAAAACAAATCTCTAATATTAACTAATAACCAATATTTGGCACATAAATATCGTGCATCCCTAGCTAGAATATTAAACTAACCCAGAAACAAGCAAATAAGTGATTATATCTATGGAGCCACTGAGGTGAATGAAGCAAATGATTACCTGAATCAAACGCAATAACTTTCAACATGTGATGGCTTTTCACTTCCCTATCAAGATCTTGTAAGATTTGGAACGTTCCATTGGAACTAAGTGAGAAGATACTCTCATTATTTCCTGATTCTAAAGAATATGTCAGCTGACCGTTAACTCCCAAGTCTTCATCAGTCGCATATATCTACAAAATACATGAATCATTGAACAATAAATTAAAACAAAGACAAAAAATGTAGTCAATTAAACCAAAAGTTAGTGTATCATTTCCATTTTAAATTAAGCACCTGGTGGATGTGCTGAGAAGTGTCTTCCCCATTTTCGAAGACATGTAATGTAAGTGATTCAGATGAAAAAATAGGCACGCAATCATTAACGTCTAGGACTGTGAAGTTGATGGTTGCCGTGGCAGACCTTTGAACATCTCCTAGGTCTTCTGCTAGGACTGAAAAACTATAGAAAGGCTTCTTCTCACGGTCCATCTTGTCTATCACTGAGACAACGCCTAGAACAGAGTCTATCATGAACCCACTCTCTGAGACAGAGAACCGCACCTGCCCGTTCGACCCAATGTCTTGATCACTTGCGTTGATTCTGAGCAGGCTTGTTCCGCGAGGTACATCCTCATACACTGAAAGGCTGTAAGAGCTTTGAATGAACTCTGGATTGTGGTCATTCACATCCTCAATTAGCACTGTGAGGTTCAATGAACTGAACAACGGAGGTACACCTTTGTCTTTGACTTTCAATTTGACTGTGATAACATCCTCGGTTTCCCTGTCCAATGGCTTCTGCAGGTACACAACCCCAGTTGAACTATTTATACTGAACGGTTCTTCTTCTGCACTCTCAAAAATGAAAACAACTTCAGCATTGGATCCAGCATCAGCATCTATTGCCTGTATGACCGTAACAACAGAACGAAGAGGTGCATTCTCTGGAAGACGAATTGTACTGGGTGTTGTGATGAGCGGGGAGTTGTCATTGACATCCAGAAGATAGACGGTAACATGCACTGAGGATGTGAGTCGAGCCTCTGTGGGTAGAGCAAGATCATTGGCCTGGACAATGAGACTATACATTGCGTTTGTCTCTCTGTCTAACTGCCCTCGCAGACACAAAGCTCCCTGCTGGTTTATAGAGAACTTACTCTCAAGATTTCCAGATGTCACCACTAAATACACTTCTCCATTAATACCTGTTGGATACAAGAAAAAAGAAAACCTGAATTACAATAGCCAACATAAACATTACTGACACCTGACTGCTACATTACACAAATTTTGTATAGTTTTTCTTTTGTTAATAGATAACTTTCTTTCGAAATTTGGCTCTCGTGTGTCCCAATTTTGTTGAGTCCATTTTGAGCCATGGGGTGTGTAACAACATCATTATAACGTACAGTATGATATATGAGTATTCATTATAATATTTAACAGCGTTATTAAATTATTAATGTTTTTAAAGATTAACTGAATGTTGGATGATGGATAATTATCAGATCTCCATACAAAAAGTTTGGTAACTTAGTAAAAGGCTTGTTAAAAGGACAGAACTTCAATCCCTGAGGCGGAAAGCAATTGTTTTGGTGTAACATCTCCAATAAAGAGCATGTCTATCTCTTTCCAGAACAAATGGAGTATCTTTTCAAACACATCTCAACAATCTTGGTCACTCTTGTTGCTGTTAAAGCTTCTGAGTAAACCTGAGCAACTTCCTAAATGGGTTTAAAGGAACAAAAATCAGAATCTCATTGTGGACTTGTATGTGGAATACATAATATGCTTCAACCTGAACCAGAAATAAGAGAAGCCGAGAAAGGGTGTTCTCCATTATTAGCAGTAGCCAGCATCCCCAAGAGAGGATCCTATTCATCGTCTCAGGACGCTTACAAAGGAGAAATGACGTAAGATTTAATTCGACCACTTTAGCCTGTTTGGTATTTCCCAAAGCTTTTCAAACGTGTGAACCTGGAGGTTTTGTGCTTAAAGGAAAATAAAAGATGACCGGTACCATCCATTGTGCTAATTCTATATTTACTAGATTTAAGTATTCTAACACATCCTCACTTTGTTTAAATGTCTCAATTTGGGTAATGGAGATGTAAAAAACAAAAGAAAAAAGAAAATATTTTCAAAGACTAGACTTAAACGAGAATCTTATGAACACATGATCACCACCTTTTGATCAAAAATACAGTAAAAACTGAAATATTACAATTTATAATAATGGTTTTCTATTTCAATGCATTTTAAAATACTTTTTACTTGGCAATGGCAAAGCTGAATTTTCAGCATCATTACTCCAGTCATCATTCTAATGTGCTGATTTCATGCTCAAATTACCATAATCAGTGTAATGTATTTTTATTGAAATCAGTGCATTGTTTTCAGGATTCTTTGGTGAATAGAAAATTCTAAAGAATAGCATTTATTTGAAATACAAATAGTTTGTAACATAAAGGTTTTACTATCACTTTTGATCAATTTAATGCATCCCTCCAAAATAAAAGCATTCCTTTCTTTGAAAATAAACAGTAGTGTACTGCAATGTTACCCTCATCTGGATCTGAAACATTCAGACTTAGGAAGCACATTCCAACAGGTGAATCTTCTGGTAAAGAGGCAGAAAAGGCTTTCTGGTCGAACACTGGTGGGTTGTCATTGACATCGATCACATTGAAGTACACTCTGACCCTACTGAGCTCACTGTCTCCCTGCTGAGCTGCAGCAGTCAGGATGTAGTAGCGTTCCAACTCAAAATCCAGAGCGCGGGACAGGAGGAATTCACCGGAATGTGGATTGAGAAGAAAGAGGCCATCACCATCATCCTCCTGAACAGAGTACACTGAGGTTTCATTCTCTTTACTGTATACTGCCTCCACATGTCCCACAATTGTTCCTATGAAGGAGACAGACAAGGCTAAATTTAAGTAATATTATAGACAAATACAGGGAAAATAGTGTTTGAAATGTGGTCACAAACAGATTAGACAATATATAGTGTATTTATATATATATAGTCCTGTTCAGAATTATTGGCACCCTTTGGTAAAGAATCCTGTGAAAATATATCTGCATTGTTAAACTTTTTTTCTCTCAATTCACAAAAATCTAACCTTTCTTTGAAGTAAAACAATTGAAAATGTGGGGGGAAATCTCATTATGAAACAAATAAATTTTTTATCTAATACCCGTTGGCCACAATTAATTGCACACTTTTATTTAATTCTTTTTTTGCAACGTCCTTTTGCCAGGATAACAGCTCTGAGTTTTCTCCTATACAGTAATGCCTGATGAGTTTGGGGAACACCTGACGAAAGATTAGAAATCATTCCTTCATACGGAATCTCTCCAGATCCTTCAAATTCCCAAGTCCATGTTGATACACTCTCCTCTTCAGTTTTCCACAGGATTCAGGTCAGAGGAAAGGAAAAGCCATGGCAGAACCTTCATTTTGTGCTCAGTTACCCATGTTTGTGTTGATGTTTGTTTTGGATCATTGTCCTGATGGAAGATCCAACCAAGGCCCATTATAAGATTTCTAGCAGAGGTGGTCAAGTTTAGATTTTGTTGGTATCTGAACAAGAGGTCCAGGACCTCCAGCAGAAAAATAGACCCACATTAAAGATCCAGCTGTATATTTAACAATGGACATGGGCTACTTTTTTATCCCTGTGAGCACCACATCTGGTGGGTTTGCTGCCAAAAAAAGCTATTTTTGTTTAATCTGACCATAGAAACCTGGTCCCGTTTAAAGTCCCAGAAGTGTCTGACAACTAAATATGCTGGAGTTTATGGAGTTTATTTTATTTTAAGGTTCCGCCGATTTGTGACATTTTCTGTTGACTGGAACTTTTGAATCCTTGCCCTGATAGTGGCTATTTTCTTATACGGGCACTTTCTCAACAATCTATTAGCTTCACATCAGAACAATATTCTTACGATTCTATACGATATTCGCAATGAAGACATGGTAAGTAAACGCCCACTGCTGTGAGAGGATAACAGTTTTGCATATTATAATGAGTTTCAACTCACTCGTCAGTGCACGTGGGGGAAATATTTTTGAAAACTTCCAATGTTTTAAAATGGCAACCGGAATCTTTCGCCCATACATGTTCGACCCAGAGTCCGTGTGTTGCAACATTCCTGTCGGCACACTAAAATGTCAGAAACTGTTCTGCCTTTAATGTTAAAACAGAGTCAGTTCTACGATGGAGAGACTCAAGAAGAAGTGACAACATGTAGAATGCAACATGATGTCTCTGAATGGTTAGTTGATGAATTTATATTGCTGATGTGCAGTTAACTATCTTCAATTGGCATATTCTGTCATGGAAATCTATAAATCGCTCGTATAGGTACTGTTGTAAGATGCACACAGAGTGACTTTCTATTGTGTGTGAAAAGATGGATGCTAAAGTTTGAGTTGACTCACAAACATACTGTTATACAAACACTTTTCCTCTTCTCAACATGGACTGTGTGTTCCCGGGGGTGGGGTTTATGTACATTTTAGGGTTGGTGATGTCACTAAACCGGGAGGAAGCTCGTGTAGTTCCTACCAGGCATTTGTTGTAGTCCTTAAAAAACGATTTCTTTAAAAGCAAATATCTTCCTTTGCTTTGAACTTTGAGCGTTGTAACTTTGATTATGTCGTCTATGCTCAAACAGCAACATTTCACACTAACTAAAGTTAGAAAAGTGAAATCATACCTTACCACCCTTTAATGGATTTTTTTGTGTGTGTTTGTTACCTAATATTACACTCTTGTGAAACTAGAAGTCATGGCAGCATAATTTCATGTTCCTATAACCCAGGCGTGCAAAAAATGGTACACGCACACACACCTTGATTAGATTTACTTCAATAAAAGGTTACATTTTGGTGATTTTATTTACATTTTGGTGATTATATTTTTAATGAAAGATCAAAAGGATCAACAATGCAGTATTATTTTCACAGCCTTCTTTTATCATATTTACCAAGGTGCCAATAATTCTGACCTAGACAGCATATAAAAGCAATGCTCACCAGGGGGTGTGTCTTCCATCACTTCAAAGGAATATACAGATTTGGAAAATGATAGCTGTGAGAAGCTTCTACTACGAACTGGAGCTGAGCCTGATTTGCTCATAGATGGCCGAGCTGATATGTTGAACCACTTCTTCTCATTCCTATTACCCAGCTCTGTCCTTGTTGAACTGGTACAGAAAACACCATAAGCAGTAAACCTGAAGAAAATCTGTGGGATAAAAGAAGAAAACATTAACTTACAAATTTGCCACTGAGGAGAAAAACATCAAATAAAGGTGTGGAGCAAGAAACATGGAACAGTTTCAGCCATTAAATCCCATGACAAGGCTCTTTGTAAGAGACCTTTTCTAAAAGCAGCAACAGTATACCTTGATTTGTGTAAGGTCTGTGCTTTGAGAGCTCTTGTGGTTCTCCCCTTACCACAGTATCCCACGCCAACCTGAATATGTGTCTTTATTTGGGTTCCCAAGGTACCTGCCTTTGTTAAGCTCTAAAATGTCAGTTTAGATCTGGACAATCTGGTATCCACTGAGTTGCTCGGTGAATAAAAAGGAATGTTCTAATCCTGTTTAAGTGAATGCACAATAAATTTAAAGCATCACTTCATTTTTTTTTTTAAATAAAAAATAAATTGGTCCTCTTGCAATATGTCAGGTAATTTACACTTGTTAATTATAGATACATTAAATTATCCACATTAGTACACTAAACTATCTGGTATCCAATGAGTGGCTCGGTGAATAAAAAGGAATGTTCTAATCCTGTTTAGCTGAACGCAGTAAATTTAAATATTTTTTTAATTAATAAAAAAATTGGTCCTCTTGCAATATGTCAAGTAACTTACACTTGTTTATTCATATTTTTTTATAGATATTAAATTATACACATTACACTTAACTATATCATATATATATATATATATATATGATTACTATGCAATTATTTATAGGCTATACATTAAAATAAATGAATATATATATATATATATATATATATATATATTTATATATATTTCATTTAATACATATCATCAGATGTAGACTATCCATGTATGTTCATATACAATTATTAATATATTAAATTAAATATTAATATTATCTATTTAATGTATTTAATTACAAATCGTATCCTAAATCAATGTGTTCACAAATTTTATCAAGGACATGCAAATTATGATATTCACTGTACATTGAGCACTTTAGCAAAAACTTTTCACAAAAACAATACAAGTTTTAAAAGAAAAAGGTACAAAAAGAAAAATACTAACTTACTCACCGCCGCGTGAACGAGAAATATACAGAGATGCATTGATCCAAACTTGTTCATCATTGCTGGTATCCATTTACCTCTCTACCAACATATGAACGTTTCTCGGACATAACACATATTCGAATAAATCTGTGTGCACCATTTCTCTGTCCACAGTAATGGGCAGTGTGTGTGGGGGGGTGGTAGATGTCCTGCGACGATTTTTATTGGCGCTGTCGCGCTTCCAGTCCGAAATACACCGCCTCCAACTGAAGCGCCAAAAAGCACGTCAACTAAACTTTAGTAGGCTAGTTACTTGTCCAACAAAAAGCGCTAAAGATGTAAACTAAGTTTCCCTGGTACATGATAATAATATTGTCTCTATTAACTTGAGTAGCTAAGAAAGACATTGGCATGTAGCCTATTAAGTTTTGGGTGACGCCAGTTGCGTTTACAAGTTTGGTCTTCCAGTCTTCCATGTCTGTCCACTTTCAATGTGAACTGGCAGTGGTCTATTTAAATGCCCCCCCTCTCATGCGGCAGCAAAACGATCATGTGCGCTGTGTTTCTTTCTCCATTTGAATTCAGAGGATGCCAGCATGGCACTCGCCCAAAAAGTGATTGAATGGAGTCCCGCTGTAAAAGGGGTCGGTGCCACCCGATAACCGTTAAACAGTACAACAAAAGACAACTACAATTTGGCAATATTAATCTTGTAGCCACTCTGAATGAAATACTTCCAGTATGACGAGCGCTTTCAAAACGCATAGTGAAATTTCGAACTTCTATGCTTGTTTCGAACCAGTGAGCAACTGCCAAAGTCACGTGATTTCAAAACGAAGCTGAAAAATAACTGTTTCTCTGTGAACCCATGAACAGTGTCTACATATGATTTTTTTTTTTTTTTTTTTGGATTGGCGATAAATTTGTTATATTTGTATACATTTAACGACACATTTGTATGATAAAAAGAAAGAGTTGTACAAGCTCTAATTTAATAACATGCTTTTAAAAATACATTTTATATTTATTAGATACTTTGCTATTTGCATTATAGTTGTCTGAAGCACAAAGAAGAAAATGGGTTTGTGTTTGGCAGCTTCTTGCTGATCGCCGATTTTTGCTTTGATGAGAAATTGTGATTTGAGGTTATAAACTCGAAAATTATTATTATTTGCCTCTTGTTCAGTTTCAACTTCATTAAAATGAGTTGAAGTAACACAATTTAACAGCTTAATTTGTTAATTAAACTTAATTTGTCCCAACTTAATTTGTTTTCAATCAACCTAATTTAAAAGTGAAGTTTACTTAATTCATTTGTGTTAATAACATGAATAATTTTAATTGACATTAAATGTTGGACATTTAGAGTTGTTTCTGTTATTTAATTTTGTGGTTATTATTGATGAAGAGTAGTGCCTGTGCTTACACTGTGGGCAGTGCACTCAAAGTTTTAATCTCAAGTACTACACTTGTCCTTGCTTGGTTTGTAATAAACATTGTGTATTGACCCATGATGACACTTCATAATTTACAAGTAAACCCCTAGTAAATTAATTAAAAAAATAATAATAATAATTAGATTGGACCAACAGAAATGTAAAAAAGTTAAGTTAAACATAGAGTGAATTTTGTATTTATTTTGAATGAACTAAATTAAATATGGTGTAAAAAAAAAATCTTTAAGTAAGGGTAATGGATTCATTTTTGAGTGTACTTACATCAAGGTGTAAGGACTTTAATCAATTGGACTTATGCACAGCTGCACTACTTCCTGAACTTAAGCCAGCTCCTTGTTTCCTGTCTGCCATTATTGGCCAAATTGATTAATTCAGGTGTGCCTGACCTCAGTACGGCAACAATAATCAGACACACCTGAATTAATCAAGTTTGGCCAATAATTGCAGACAGGAAACAAGGAGCTGGCCTTAGTTCAGGAAGTAGTGCAGCTGTGAATAAAGCCAATTACCTTGCTGGTGAAATCAGGTTAAATGATGATTTAGTAAAACCAGTAACCAGTAAATTTTTTTGGTGGAATTCGGTTATAATCAGTAATCCTAATTTATTTCATTTCAACAAAAACATTTTTGTCAACTATAATCAAAATGCTCCATTATTTAGCTCCATACTTACTAATTGGAGTTGCAATTAACTGTCAACGCTCCCCTAAAGCGCCCTCTGCCGGAACTAGTCTGCTTAATTTTTTTAATGGCCTTGCGTTATTTTGTTTTTGTGTTTTTTCCAGCTTCCAGATATTTGCTTTCAGCCAGGCCAAGTAATTAATAGTCAACCAGTAGGCTACTGTTTGGTTGACAAATGCGTTGTGACAAATATGAAAGAGTTAAGCTTGTCTATGGACTTGTGATCTTCCCTTTATCTTACAAATTCACTTACAGAAAATTCACGTCATTTAACCCAAAAAATGTAGATACAATGCTTTAAATAGGTGCTTTATCATATATTGTTATTTTGTCCCTCCTTGCAGTATAGGACCTTGTAAAAGACGTCAAGGTGAAACCTGAATAAGATGACATCATTTGATCTGTAGTATAACAGTAAACAAAGCAGTAACACATCACAGCCACAGGGCGTCGCTGCGATTACATATTCCTTAGCATACAGTAAATGATCTTGTTTAGTCAGAAAGCTTATTTCAAGTCATTAACACAACCCTTTAGATTTTTAGGTTACCTTTAATGCCGTCTGATAAGAGTGAGTGTCTACATTTCCATTTTCAAGTAGTCTCTTCGTTTTTGATGGCACACTCCAATACACTGCATTAATTCATATGCCAGAGCACGACTTAATGCAACACTGGGTAAGGCTTTGTGTGAAGCAACATTCTGAAATTAATTTATATTGTACATGATTGAAAAATTCAAAACGTTTAGAGTCTTAAATGTGCTGCAATTTTGAATTGGCTGATGCAGATAATTTCTTTGCTGATTTTGCAACATTAATTAACAAGTTTATAATACAATGCATGCATGAACGGTTAACTTCAGATATTAAGTATAATATCCTAAAATTCTGTCACTACAGTAGCTATGGAAGAAAAAAAACAGGACAGTTTTCTAAAAAAAAGAAATGTTTACTTCAGACACATTCTTAAATGTCAAACAAAGCTGCATTCTTGTAATTAGAGTGGTATTCAAAGTACAGTTAAAGGACCTTATGACGGCAAATACGAAAAATATTTGTAAAAACTAATGATAGTGCACTACAGATCTACATGAACCAGATACTTGTGCTATGCACCTTCAGAGAAACAGTTCAAATCATATTCAACCATACGCTGTTCCTGGCAAGAACTACCACTAACCAAAAATCAAGATAAAAAGAAAAATGTAAAGACTGAAGACACATAGTGTTAACTTTACAAAAGGAGAATAACACTGTACATCTTAAAAACGTCGCATATACACAGCCTAACAATTCTTGTTTCTGCTGTATTACGTTTGAAGATGTGAATCGTGTACAATTGGGTTTATGGCATGAACAAGAACTTAGGCTATATCAGGAGCTAATCTACTCATCATCATCATCATCATCCTCATCTTCCTCCTCCTCCTCTTCATCTTCGTTCTCGTCATCATCCTCCCCATCTTTTTTGGACAAGCCTGCAATGCCCTTTGTGCGGTATAGGGCAATATCCTACAGAAGATTCAAAAAGTTAACAAATAGGGCAGGTGCATTTTCAAATTTGAGAATATTAAAGACTTATCAGGGAAGAAAGAAAAAAGAAACTGTACACTACCTTGTCATACTTCTCCTTAAGCTTTGCAGCTTTCTTCTCATAGGGCTGCTTCACCTCAGCTGTTGAACCATTCCACATTTCTCCAAGCTTCTTGGCAATGTCTCCGATGGAAAGACCTGGGTTCTCACCTTTAATCTTAGGGCGGTAGTCACCACAGAAAATAAAGAATGCCGACCTTGGGGGGGGAAACATGCATTCAAACCAAACCATCATGAAAAGTCCTTTATTTTTTCAATGGCAGTGCAAAGCTTGAACATACGGTGGTCTCTTGGGCGCGTTGGGGTCCTTAAACCGCCTCTTCTTCTCTCCCTTCGGTGGGATGTAGTTCTTCATTTCTCTCTCATAGCGAACCTTATCTTGCTTGGCCATATCCTCAAACTTACCCTTCTCTTTGGCAGACATTGTCTGTTCAGAAAGAGAAAAGGCTGTATCAAAAAGTGCAACTTACATTAGAAAACAGATTTTTGTAAGCCTAAGTAAGCCTAAAAGCACAACAAATATATTTATGCAATATAACAGCCTAATTTGCATCCACATTTTACAGAACAGTACCTTCCATCGCTCTGAACACTTCTTGGAGAATTCAGAAAAGTTAACGCTGGCTTCAGGGTGCTTCTTTTTGTGTTCTTCACGGCAGGTTTGCACAAAGTAGGCATAAGAGGACATCTTTCCCCTGGGCTTCCTTGGATCTTTACCCATCTTTTCTCTCTGGGGAAAAAAAAAATTATATTCTTAACTAAATGAAGGTGAAACAAGCTTTACTCATTTTATAATTTGTAATATTGTACAATTATTTATTATACATTTTATAAACTTAAAAATATATACTTTCTTAGTTGTATATATATATATATATATATATATACATTTAAATGGATTTATGTATTTGCTTCATGTAGTAGATACACTGCTAAAATGTATTTGTTCACTACAATTTAAAATGAATATATATATATATATATATATGGTCATTACTATGTACTGTGAGGGACATACTTACACTAACATGATTATTAATGATGAAATGTGCAGTGAAATCTTATTATTGAGATGGATGGTGAGATGCACAAAGACTCCCTCAGGTTCAGGGTGAAAGACAAGGACATCCTCCATTTCGTGAATAAAATAACATATTTAATGATTTAATATTCTTTCCCACTATTTTATTTTGCCTTATGTGTATTTCTCATTAACGGAACATTGATAGCAGCATCGATCATGAGCGGGCAAATAGATTACATATGGCCCGCCTTAAAATGCCAAAATGCTGCAACAATAATATTTCTTCTTCCATTTTGAAAAAGCCGTCTTCATGAGAGAAAGTCCCCCTCAATTGTCTCCTCCCACATTCCTGGGTAATTTCTAGGACCTAAAATCACTGTTTTTCGCCCCTGTCCCGCCGCCTTCCGATATTTCGCCTCCCCTATGGAAGAAGTCGGTCGGTATGGACACAGTGTCTGTAACTATAAGCGCAATGCAATGGGAGTTTCGCTCGCGTAAGGCCGCCGTTCAACTGGAGCCACATGAGCACAGCTAGCAGAGCCAACATGGCTTCCTCTCGCTCTCTCCCTTTATGTCTGCTAGCCAGAGCCGCATTCACACACGCACAACACTGGCGGTGGGAAACAGTACACAATATAATTGTATCCCTTCTTTCTCGCTCGAGTTCTCTTGGAAAACACAGGCGTTCCCTGAAATAGACCCTCGGGCTTTTATGCCAATGGAGAGGAGCTTGGATAAATTTCATTTTATTAGTTTAGTTGAATGTCGCTTACACCCCGTCCGTCTCCATCCCCCGCCACTCACGGGCAAAACGCAGAGTATTACCTCCGCAACCCAACCATATTATATTACAGAACACGGCCGCACACGTCCCGTTCAGAGAGAAAAATGCACAAAATGACGAGAACATTCCCTTGGGGCTGGTAAATCTATCCGGGGTGTTATTTTAGTGTTTTTGTGTCAATGCCAAGCACGTCACTGACTGACACAATAACACCCCAAAAAAGACCTCAAAAAGCTAACTGCTTTAGCTGGGATGGCTACCTGGAAAATATTACACCCCACCTTAACAAAGACTAATCTAATACTGTCATTTCACAAGAAAAATGCAATATTTTTTTATCTTCAGACGATTTTTCCATTCAGGACATTTCACTATGACTGAATGACTGGCGAATAGATTCTGACAAAGATTGCTCGCCCTGCGTTCACGAAATCACCACGCAACTACCAAGGTAAACGAGTTGTAATATACGACGCAATTTTAAAAATAGTTAATTGAGGCCTTGATAAGACTATTTCGACAAAAAACTCACCAGTCTTCTCTATTTGCAGCTTCTGTGGATGCTTAACGTTAGATAATGGGGCTTTGAAGTACAATAACACCGATGCGCGCTCTTCCAAGTGCTTGCAGAACCCTCCGCTCACGAGAGACACGGTATTCAGTCACGAATCGTATTGGCTACCGCCAAGTCCTGAGCGCCCGCGATTGGCTGCCGGCGCACTATAGTCCCTACGAGAGCTGAGGTGTGGTTGGCTGTTCATAGGCGAAACGTCACATTTTTTCAACGGCGCGTGAATATGAAAAAACATACATTGGTGCAAGTGCAATAGTTTCAGACACCGTTTTGTACTGCTGTGAACATACTGTAGTACATGTATTGTAAGCACACCGTTGTCGTCGAAGTAAAGGTTTCAAATTGTACGTATTATGAATATTTGCTTTAAAACATGTATTTCAATGATTTCACTGCACAGCACGATGATATCTGTCGGAAGAGAAAAATAAGAAGAGTGTGTAGGCTACTTTCTACCAGGGTGCGAATTACGGGAATTTGGAGGGTTCTGGACCCCTAAAGACTGTTTTAACCCCCCTAGTCAATTATCATTAGCCTAATTGTTGTGGATTTTACAAAGCTTTAAAAACATTTAATTGTGTATATTTGGTAAGGAACGCTTCAATAACATTTTACATTATTTTTGCGCGCAAATAAAATGTATTGCGTGCGCAGAGAAAAATCAGAAAATGTGGAAAAATGTCCAATTAGAGCGCAAAGCATACATTACTGTATCACTCAATTGCATATTCCAATAGCCTGTATTTATCTGCGTGCTGTTTTAAAATCGTGCAAATGCAAAAGCTGATTTAGATCCCTAGCTGCACGAATTTTATTCAACAAACTAGTTAAAATTAAATTACAATAATTGATAACGTATTATAATTGATTCGTTCTTTTTTTTTTAGAAAATTGTTTTATAACACGCGGATTTAATAAATGTGACATAGATGAATCACAGGCAATGTTTTAGGACTTTATATGTCATCGTTGTTGGTTCTGAGTTTGTAATGGTAATCTTTAATGTTTCTGCAACATGTATAAAAATAAATAAATAAACATAAAAAAATAAAAGACTGAAGGGCCCACTTTATTATCATTGCTCCTTGACAAATCTCACAACCATCGTTGTAAATTCTCCAAGAACTTTTTTCCTTTTTTAGTTTATTTTGTTAAAGAATGCATTTATTTTATTGTAGCCTATTGTTGTTGCTGTTATTATTAATGTATTGTTTTTAGTGCTTTTTATTCCATGTAGCTTACTATATTATTATTACATTTCCATTGCTTATTCATGTTTTGTGATCCCTGGCAATAATAGCCTAAATTAAAAGAAAATGGAAATCTTGAAATGCACTATATCATGTTTTCCACTGAGCGGCGCTACGACCAAATAAAATCGAACTGGCTCGAATTTACTGATCTTTTTAGTATTAAGAAACGTGATAAAAGAAATAGCCTACAGCTTGTTAATGCATTTAATTAATGCATGTACATACATCATCCTTTGCATGTTTTAATATTTTGTTTTGCATAGGCTATATAGGGCAATTATTTCAGTCAAAATAATCATATAGCCTGTGGAATATAGATTTCAGTGTGCTGTCTCGTTGGACGCTTGACACTGTCGGAGTTTTTTGTTTTTTGGTTTTTTTTTGTTTTTTTTTTGAAGGTGAGGAAAAAGACGTGGAGAAAGACCCCCGCGGAGCGTCAGTTTGCTTTCGCGCACCCGTTGTTGTGCGTTTCCTAACAACGCCATCTTACAGAAAACATCCGATTAGATAGGCATTATAACAGGCTAAAAATTTTATCTTCTTGATTCTCAATGTAAAACGACGGAGGAGGTGAACAGCACAGAAACATCTGATACTGGACACATTGATGTCGTTTGGACAACAGAGTCAGATATTTCATATCTGTCAAGACAACCATGGCAAATTATGGTTAGACAAGTTTATTGTGATTGTATAGCCTATGCTTTTTAAAAAATGTTTTAATTAGTTTTAATACTGTTTCAAACACAAGTCCGAAAAACATCTGGCAAAATCTATAGAAATTCATGCATTGGATGATCCAATGGGAACAACTGCATACAGTGAAGACTTCTGCTGGAAGCCTGTGTCAAAGACTGCCTGTACGTCTGCCACAGCATCAGGAAACAGAAGGAACAACCCACACCCAAGCCAGGTGAATGGCACTTTTTATAATTTGATTTGTTTAGCGTATGCTTACTAATGCTGAATGTGTGTTAAATTTAAAAAAGCACAGTAGCACTATATTTGTGTTCTTTGGAAGAAAGAAAGTCATACATGTTTGGAAAAAAAAGCATTAGAATGTGCAATCTTAAAAATAAAGGTTCCAATTCCAATGGTTTTTATATAATTTTATTTTTTTACAAAGATTCCATAAGAACCATCTTTGGTTCCACAAAGAACCTTTCAGTTTTTATTTCTTAAAGGCAGGGTTGGTAAGTTTGAGAACTACAATCTCCTCCCTTCCCGGCTCCTTCCAAAGCCACGCCAAAGCCACGCAAGTTTCAACACACTATTACCCAAATCAACCAGGCCAAAGACCCTTTCCTCAGCGGCCCTATTTGCATTGCCTCCGGGCAGCTATTTTGGGCATCCAAGTCCTGTTTGAATGGGGGAATCCTAGCTAGCTAGATTCACTGTTTAAATGCGCTAAAAACATAGCATGCTGAGGACTGCTGTCCTGGCAAAAGATGTGTAAACAAACTGATGTTGATTAATTCAAAAATATTAATAAAATTTTTCTTCAAAAGACGACAAATCTCTAATCAGAGTGACGGATTCTCCCAACTCCTCTTGTCTCTTAAGGATATTGTAGCCTACGCAAAAGCGCCAGTTTTTTTTTCTTTCTTTTTCTGTTTTGTGTAAAGTAAAGCAGCCGCAGGTCATCCATTTTTGCAGTTTAAAAAACATTGGAAAGAGTGTACCATAATTTTATTTCTTTTATCACAAAGGCATTCATGGTGTGGAGACATAATGCAGATCAAATTAAACACTTTGATGGTAGTTCCTCTCTTCACCTTTCTTTGACTGAGAAGGCAATCCAAAAGGCTCTGAGTGCCCACAGGTCAACCTACCAGACTGACTTTATTGGATTACCTCAAGGTGAGTTATAAAGGTATTTGAATCTTATTTAATTTCAAGGTTTCAAAGATATCTTATTATGACTGAAACATCTCAATGTCTGTGTTATGTTCTGTCCGAATCACAGGGATTATGAAGAACCATGCAAGTTTTGCTCCTTTTAACCGCAGTCATGCTGTCCATTACTATAACCAGACTGAAATGAGAGACAGCTACCGCCCACCTCAATCAAAACTTGAGCTTTTGGGGAACAACTCTCGCTATGGGTGCAATAAGCTACATGGTATAGCAACAAGGGGTATTGGTAAGCTTCGGCAAACCTGTAACACTTATGTTTCTGTAACACTCTAGTCCCTCCCCTGTGAACAAAATCTGACATGAACTATCCCATAAATGTTGTTTCTTATAATCAAATAGCATTGAAACAAAGCTTATTTTCAGGCTAGAACAGCCAATACGCATGTGCAGTCTTAAGCGCGATGGCAGCTCTAATGGCAGCTTCGGTGACACAATGACTTTATCAATAAGTATTGGCTCTTTTACTTACAAGGCAGTATCCCGGTATCCCAAGGCAGTAACCCCTTGTGGACTTTGTGCTTTGTAGACATTTTTCATACTCAAACTCAGACAGCAACATTTACACACTTAAAAAAAGATGAAAATGTATGACATCTTACGGCACCAGTATGGCACACAAATTAGAGAAGAATGACATATTTTTCTTTTACATCTTAGTCCCAACAGTGATTCACAGCCACATCAATAATCAGGAAAACATCAAACTGCAGACCACCTACAATAAGCATTTTGGAAGAGGACATACAGATGTCTCCTCAGTGCTCAACTCAATCCCACCTCAGACGTTTCTACAGATTTGTAAGAAATTATCTGATAAAGGTGAGAAAGAGTGATGCGTGTTCTTGAAATATATACCACTTCTACTTTTAGAAATGCATATTATTCCCCCTGATTTTAAGATTTCTGTGATTTTAAAACTTCACAATAAAATCAAACAAATTAGATCAGTCATTGCAAAAGTTTTTATACTTCAAATTTGTAATTATAGCGAGCATCCCTCTAGAAATCCTACCGAATTTGCTTGAAAAGCAGAAATAGATATAATTCCTACAGTGTAGCCTGTTATTGTGTTAAGTGTTATATATGTATATTATTTTGTCTTTTACCAGAAAAGAAGGATTTGAAGACAATGCACATAAGCAGCTCCTCTTCTCGTAGATGTAAGGTGAAGAATACTGGTGTATTCATGCAAGCCCCTTCTTCCACACTGGAGAGGATGTCTGCCTGGCCTGGGCCTTTATAAACATGGCATTTTGAATAATGAAAAGCAATATGAATATTTGTGCAGTCTTTTTTAGGGTCATGAGTCAGAACACTCCTAATATAATGATATGCCTTTATGCATCTTTGATGATGTGCTTAATAAAACACTCAAAATAAACTGAAAACAGACATAAACCATTTTTACTATAGAGCTCTTTTTTGTGGTTGCGATTTTTTACTATGATGAAAATACAATAAAAAATCATTAATCATTTGTCTCTTGAGATTTTTTAGGGTACTGGAAAAGGCCCTTAAGTCCTGAGATAGATATTTTTATGTATGTTAACTTTATAAAATAATAGTAAAGGTATAAATCAACAACATCAGATGAACTGATTTATTATGCAGAACACAATAAAGAGGTAGGGATATGCACAGCAAGCTATAGAAAAGACACACAAACAAAACAATTTAATTTCACTTAGTGGTGAATTAATTTAATTTTACACAGTGGTTTTAAATGTGTTTCTCATCACAATGCATGCGTAGCCACTCCATTCAGTTTTGTGTATCAGGTAACCTGAGACTCAGGTGTGCTGTGTCTCTAAGCTCCTTTGCAAAACAAGCAAGCAGTCTCTAAAGAGAACGGAAGCCAAGCCGAAAAAGACGAGATACTCTCAGATCTATTCAGTTATGCCACTAGGCAGGAAAATTCGGGCCTCATCTGCTGGAGCCCAACTTGAGACCCATAACAAGCCCAGGTATTCTGCTTTATGCTTTTCATTGATCTATATCTTGACATGGCTTCCAGTTCCCATATTTTACCATTTCAGTTGCTCAACACCACTTTGAAACAGCACCTGATACAGAGACTAATTTGTTCTGCTTCATGACTTTCATTTCAGTATGAGGACTATGTTTTGTACGACATTGGTATTGGATTATTTTCCAGCTCCTGACCTTGAGTGTCACTCCTCCCGTTGTTCATCGTGTTTACTGTTGCCAGGGAATACGGATCATGCTGTTGCCATGCTGGAACCAGTTTGTGTCCTTGAAGATTAATTCATGTTTTGACAGACAAATATGAAGATATTTCGTGACTCTAATTTGATCTAACATACTCTTGGCTTTCACTTTGCAAAATTAAATTTAGGAGGTCTAAGGTTCTCCCTATAAAAACAACAACAACAAAAACTGTCAGCTGTGGTTGACAAGATAATTCTGTAAAAATACAGTACAATTTTAATATTTAAATCTGCAATACACCCACTCACATGTTGGGTTTTCATGTTTTATGGGGACATCCCATAATACTTGTTATGTGCAAACTATATTCTATTCCCTAACCCAACACACATGTGTGTTTGTGTGGGTGGTCATTCATAACACAGCAATACAGCTAAAAGTATTGCTAATAATAGATCTTTTATTGATAGTAGCCTACTTTAACCTGTTGAGACATGCTGTCTCAAGTACCTGTAAGAGGTATATGTTTGAGTTTGCTGTTGGGCTATACGTGGCGCGCGAAAGGTTGTTTCTTGATAACTTAGATGAAAAAGAAATGATAAACAAAATATTCAATGCAACACTCTTATGCAGTATATCGACAGATTTTGGACCAGTATATGGAGCGGCTGGGCAGAACCAGAAGCAGGGCATGCAGTACAGACAGCAGGCTGATGGGGTGTATTCTACTGGGTCTATATTAGACCCTACTGAGAGGAACCAACAGCTTCCTGCTTGGCTAGAGAGAGAGCTTTTGAGGCAAGAACCCAGACGACACTCTCTTGCCCTGGGAGATGATGTTAAACTTAGCATGCAAAAACGCTACAGAGCAGATCCTGCTGGGACCCTCTGTGAGCTCAAGGTAAAGGTTAAAGGGTCACACTTGTGCAGCATCTGCTGCTTGGCTGCATTTTCGAACAATTATATTCTACCTAGATTGAATGGCAACTTGCCCCAGCATCATCTCTCACTGGTCAGGTATGCAAATGTAAATGTTATAATGATAAATAAGGGAGTTGGGCAGCTGGATTGATTTTGATGATCCATAATATTGCATATGAAATTAGAGTCTAATATAATGTTTACTATTTAATATATAAGGTTATATTTAATGTTTAACCCCGCCCACTCCAGCACAGAGCCCACCCTCATATCGTTCTAACCTTGTTTTGCATTTTTTTAAACTGCTCTTCTCTAACCGACCAGTAAACAGACCACTGAATTCAGTTTTTACATCAACTTTAGGTACAGAATATGTTTCTTTTTGTATATTTTATCTGCTCTAAATCATATCATATTTAATTCCTCAAAAAGCTATTTATTATGTCCCAGGTTTGATGTATAAGTAACCAATTGTAACTTCCATTTTAGCTGCCCATCTTTCAATCTTAAAACCTAAAGGTGTCAGTATAGTATAATAGGTCACTCTTTTCATACCAAAGCTTCATTAAATATGCCAAAACCAAATTATTAACTTTCTGCAGGACAAAATTGAAGTCTTTTTTTCTAAAATGACATTTTGAATCAAGTACAGAATCCTACGGAGCCCCCCTTATCTTTGTCAAAAGAAAAAAAATATTTTTTATAAGTATCTCGTTGCCTCAAGATAGTAAGTTAACTCGTGGCTACTTGGGCACAGAGATATTATGCAACACCTGAAGTAAAACTTGCCACAAAGAACCAGCAAAAGTAATGATTATGCATGAAACATTTTAATTGTTTATTAATAAACTAGTGTTTTCTATGTCAGTGGCTGCAAAGATAATGTTGACGGTGCAGACTCGCCATATTCGCAGTATTGACACGTCTATGGAGAGACTTCTTATGAAATAGCCTACATAAGAGTAGGCAATTTCTTTTAGTTTGTAATTGTTTTGTTTAAAAGTACACATTTCAAGCTTTCTTCTCAGGTCTGAGTTTTGGTTCATTTGTGAGACGCGCTCCAGTTAACGCACCGCCGCCTTCATGTCCTTAATATATTGTCTACTATATTTGCTTCTTGTGTATTAATCCAGGGAAATTTGTTGATTAATTATTTCATCTGAGGCCACGAGTTACTATCTTGAGGCCACAAGCTACTATCTTGAGGCCACAAGTTACTATCTTGAGGCCACGTGATACTATCTTGAGGCCACGAGTTACTATCTTGAGGTCACAAGTAACTATCTTGAGGCCACAAGTTACTATCTTGAGGCCACAAGTTACTATCTTGAGGCCACGAGTTACTATCTTAAGGCCACGAGTTACTATCTTGAGGCCACAAGTTACTATCTTGAGGCCTCAAGTTACTATCTTGAGGCCACAAGTTACTATCTTGAGGCCACAAGTTACTATCTTGAGGCCACGAGTTACTATCTTGAGGCCACGAGTTACTATCTTGAGGCCACAAGTTACTATCTTGAGGCCACGAGTTACTATCTTAAGGCCACGAGTTACTATCTTGAGGCCACAAGTTACTATCTTGAGGCCTCAAGTTACTATCTTGAGGCCACAAGTTACTATCTTGAGGCCACGAGTTACTATCTTGAGGCCACGAGTTACTATTTTGAGGCCACAAGTTACTATCTTGAGGCCACAAGTTACTATCTTAAGGCCACGAGTTACTATCTTAAGGCCACAAGTTACTATCTTGAAGCCACAAGTTACTATCTGGAGGCCTCAAGTTACTATCTTCAGGCCACGAGATACTATCTTAAGGCCACGAGTTACTATCTTAAGGCCACAAGTTACTATCTTGAAGCCACGAGTTACTATCTGGAGGCCTCAAGTTACTATCTTCAGGCCACGAGATACTATATTGAGGCCATAAGTTACTATCTTAAGGCCACAAGTTACTATCTTGAGGCCACGAGTTACTATCTTGAGGCCACAAGTTACTATCTTGAGGCCACGAGTTACTATCTTAAGGCCACGAGTTACTATCTTGAGGCCACAAGTTACTATCTTGAGGCCACGAGTTACTATCTTGAGGCCACGAGTTACTATCTTGAGGCCACGAGTTACTATCTTGAGGCCACGAGTTCCTATCTTGATGCCACGAGATACTGTCTTTTGAGATACATTTTTTTTGACAAAGTGTGACTAGCGGGGCTGCGTAGAATCCATTAATTAATTAGCTGGATGACCTTTGGATGGGCTCCAGGGTAATATGTCATGACTAGCGGTTGAATGAATGACACAGTGGACATGCATTATTTATTTCAACAGTGTTTGAACTTGCTCCCCAGAAAGCAATTCAATTATTTTTGTCCTTATCAAGACCAAATTTGTTTGTGCTGGAGGTAATTTGCCATCTGAATGCACAGGGCAATAGAAATCAAAGTTATAATCTGTATTTATCAGTAGGAGAGCAAATAACTACAAGTATAGGGACAACCCTGACTACATTTTTCAGTAGTCTAACCGTAGCTCAGCTGTTTTCAATGTTTATTTTGCTATTTAATCCTGTCACCCTAATTGAAATCTTAATTGTTGTGGCAGATGCAGTGCTTATTATCAATTCTTAGGCCAACTGAGAAGGCTAATTTACCTTGGGTTCCCTCTGTAATTTCCTATGAATTTTTTGTGGCGATTTTTAATTTGTGAGTAAATTGAGGTCTGTTGTTAGTCTAAAGAGACTGTTGTCACAAAATACAGTCTCAAACATGAAATTGCTAAAAGATTTGCAGAGAACCCAGAGTAAATTAGCCTTATAAATAAAAAAAAAACACTAATCTTAAATCCGATAAAGAAACCCCTATCTTATATCTTTCATCATTCCATCATATTCCTTTATTCACGGTAGATGGTTTGACTGATTTGACTGGCATGTAATCTATTGATTGTCTGCAGACTGATGAAACATGGGATTTTGATTCACAACAAAATTAAAATTGCATCACATTGCAGCCATTTCAATTTCAAGTGAATTTACTATTGTAAGGAGGAGCAGACAGCAACCTATCGAAATCCAGTCGTGGTTTCATTTTTGTGACATGCAGAAAGATGTTAGTCGATTTATACTGAAATAGCATCCATCATGGTGACTTTATGATGTTAATCTTCTTTCTTACAAACCTCTCTAGAGAGACTTGCACATTATATGCTTCTTCCAACTCACATGTTCTGTGAGATTTTTGCCTCGTTTAATTTATTTTTAGATTGAGAAGATGGTGACCATTGATGATCTAAAGCAAATTAAACTGGCTTATGATGTAAGTATTCAAAATGTGTAGATTAATTGGAAATCTAATTTAATTAATTAATTGGACACAATATGACTTTCCTAATTCTGTTCTCTTGAGCAGGAGTTCGCAAAGGCTGGCATCCATAGGTTGGATTATTCAGAATTCAAATCTGTTGTGAAAAACTGCCCAGGTTTGAAAGGAGCTGTAAGTACTGTAAAAGCACTGTAATGAGAGGTTTATATATTCAGTTGCTATCTTGTTGCTTGTGTAAATAGATTAACCCAAGACCTAAAATCTTTATTTATGATTGCACAATCTTCTCTTTCTCTCTCACTGTCTTTCCACCCATTACTTTGGACTAACACTTTTTGAAACGTCACAGAAAGAATCTCACATTCACCAGCTATTCATGAAGATCGATTACACTTGTGATGGCAAAATCGAATGGGTATGAATGATTCACTGCTTCCTCTTTAAATCTCTAACTTGTTCTCTTAGACAATATGTTAAATGCACAGTTGCATCTGTTTTTGAGTCAAATTTTTGCATGTAAAAACCTTTGTGGGCAAGTGGTCAAAATGGGTCTCATTCAGTAACTTTAAATGCACATATTTGTGCAGGAATAATAGAAGACAGTAGAATTCATAACTGAAATTAAGTTTGCAAGTAAATGTATCCCTAATTTCCAAATTTGATGGACTTATAATGTTTTTTATATAAATTATATTTTTGTATTACGTAATGTATACATATTATACTAATTTTATCAAGCTATATTACATGTTTTCATAATATCATAATATAAAAATAATGTAGAATAATATTGATATCATTAATACAAAATATGTGTATTTACATGATTTGTGAATGAGACTCTTTACTCTTTATTTTATAATCTTTACCATGAAATATTGAACACAATTCCATAACAAATTCTATTAAAGTTTATTTAAGTCTTCCTCTCTGTCTTTTAGCATGAGTTCTGCACATACATACACCAGGAGAACGAAGCGAAGGAACAGACTGTGCGTCGCAGTAAAATGGCAGCCTTTATATTGCCGGCTAATATTAAGTTTCTAAAGCGTGGGAAGCCTGTTGTGAGAATCCACTTGCATTCTAATGGAATCGTTATGACTCTAAGAGAAGATGGGGTTGTTAACTTCTGGACCCCCAAGCTTTATTTGAGGAGCAAGAAGAATGTGTTTGTGGGTTACATTTACATTTGTTTATTCCTGTTCCTGGTCTCCTCCATTTTTTAATTAACCAATTTAATTTGAATCATTTCTGTGTTTCTATATCCAGCCCGAGAGATCCGTCAATCGAAAACAAAAATGGGCTACTGATTTTGTGCCAATGACAGAGTACAACAAACTGATTATTGGAACTGGGTAAACTGCTTTTAAAATACATTTATTTTTACATAACAGTTTTTATAATTCACTGTAGTGTATACAACTTTCTAATGAAGATTTTTCCCTGCATGCTGTTTCAAATGAAGATGAAGTAGTCAATTTGCAAGATGCTTTTATCCAAAGCAATTTACATTTATTACAGTGATGATTCCCACGGAGCAGCCTGGGGACTGCTCTGTTATTCGACTTAAGTATACCATGTAACTTTGTGTTCTTGGGGAAAAAACAGTTTTTTATATATAACAGCCACATCTGATGTCTGCCTTTCCTTCAGTCGATCCAAACAACATTCTCTCACTTTACAGATCCAGAGAGATCCAGTTTTATGAGCTTCCCTCTTTGGAGCCTTGCTGTCAGTTGAGTGCACTAGAAACTGTGCCTTTAAATCTGGATTACTGGTGAGCAGACCTGATTCATGTCAGACATGTTGACGTGATTGCTGTTTTGGAGTTTTATTTATGTTCAATGGTTTCAGATATGATTTTAGTAAAAAACAAAAAAACTGAATTTGCTCTGCATTTACAATGTAACATGATATTAGAAAACAGATCAAATAAAATAATAATGGTATGTTATGTTGACTCTTTTTTGTACTAACATATTTAAGAACAAGAACACACAATGCTCTTTGTTGATATGTCAATGTTTTTCGTTTTCTCATAATTAAAAAAAAATTTATACTCTGCTTTTCTTAGCTCTACAGGCCCAGATGAGTGTATCATTGTATATGGTGATTCTCAGGTAAACAAAGGCAGTCATAAACATATTAATTTCATGAAATACAATGTGTTTAACTAATCACTAAGCTTTTGGCACTCTAGGGCTGTGTGAACATCCTGTTAATAACATCGATCAGGGATAAACTGAGGTAAACAAGGTCTCTTAATAGTATAAATTTTACATATGCAGTTTTTGTCAAACAAAATCAAAATAGCATGTCATGCAGGCATGTTCTGATTTTCATAAATTAATGAATACATTAATTAGAACATTGATTCTGTTCTCTGGAGAGATGTGAAAGATTACTGGTATGTTAAGAATATTATATTACCTTGCTCACTGACACAGTGCATGATATTCATCTTATTTACATATTTTAATAAGCAAAAAACCAAACAGGCATAGGATCAGTCCTTTTTTTAAGTAAATGTTGTGCAGTATTTGTATTGTGCACTTTTTTAAGAATGCATTTATGTCCTAGATTGTGGAAAAGATTGCCACAGGTTGACAACGTGCCAAGCATAAGCCTCGACCATGCAGTTCGGGAACCAGAAATAACATTTATCAGATGGAAAGTCCATCAAGACTGGGTGTCAAAGGTTAAATATTTATTCATATTTAAACATTATTCATACATATTTTTTTTCTTCTTCTCATATACATTGCAATCAATTTTACTAATATCATATTTTACTAAATTAGTTTTTTATAATCATCTCCTTTTTTATAAAAGAACAAACACATGTCTAAAATGTAACAATATTTTATTATCAATTCAGGTGAAATATTTTCAAAGCATACCTGCCATTGTATCCTCATCAGGGGATGAAGACTCTGCCCTTGTTATAGGTAACATTTAAAATTGACTTCTATTGGTTTACTTTTTGCAGTACAGTGTGATAATTTTGATCATTTTATTTTCTCTCATTTAATAGGTTTATATGTCACACCAAAATCAAAAGGAGACATCAGAAATCATATTTTGCCTGAATAAAATTAAGCATATTTTTAGGACTATTCAGATTTTTTTGTTTACATTATTTCATGGCAGTTAAGCACATTGCCTTCCTCATTATTGCATTACAGTAATGAGAAGCATAATTAAAAATAATGAGAAATACAAGCAAGAGGGAAACATACAGATGCAAAAAGATAATGAGAATAGTGGTCGAAATGGGCTTAGAGCAAAAAAATCGTAATGATCCTAAAAATTACGTTCATTTTATTTATGCAAGATATGATTTAAGATAATTTGATTTTACGGTGGAATCTGACCTTAACAGTCATAAAAACCCATGTGTAGAAAATAGTGTAGAAAATCTCACTTCTTTCTCAGGGATGTCTGTTTAACATGGCAGTAGGAAGAAAATAGCAAATCTGGCGTCTTGCATGTTTAATGCCAGATGAGAGATATGGCAAAACTCAGTGCAATGAAGCTCCACTTAAACTCATTTGAATAACACACCATGACTCAGAAAGAGGGGGAAAGGGCTCTGAATCTGTCAGCTGTGATCTGTTTGAGTGGATATGCCTGTATGAAGGTTTGACAATCTGTTTTTAATTAGGATGCATTCATCCATCATCCTACATGCAAGAGCAGATGAGAAAGATGACAGAAGTGAGCGAAAAGGGAAAGTCTAAGAAAGTCACACAGAGGGCAACCAGCAACCAAACAATCTTCACCGTTCCTAAAGGAGTCATGGCCTTTGATTTCTGTGAGAAGCGTAATCTTTTCGTCACCGGCGGGATGGACAGGCTGTTGCGCATGTGGAATCCTGATGTGCCTAAGTATGCCTTATATCTTTAGGATATCTTCTTCGTAAGTGGCATCGCTCTGATTTTAATTCATTTGGACAATTTCTTCTCTGATCTCTATAAGCCTCAAAAAATTTTAAAATATAAATAGATAATACTGTGTTATCAATTACTGATGTTAAATGCCAGGCTAGTAATTTTACATTTCGAAATGGCAGTAGACCAACAGGGATTTTGAAAGGTCACGATGCCCCCGTTTCCTACCTCTGTATCTCCTCAGAAGATGGGCACATTTACTCAGTCTCCACAGACAAGACTGCTAAGGTGAGGAATTGATTCATTACTTAAAAAAAAACTCAAAAATCTTCTCAATATGTAAAAGCCAAACATTAAACTGAGCTAAAATTAAACTTAAAAGCCAAACCAAAAATGCAAAAATGTTAAAACCAAATGCAACATCAATAGACTGCACTAGCTACTTGTTTATTAATGCATAGTTAACCCAAAGATTACAATTAATTCACTCAACCTCAAGTTATTGTAAACTCGTATGACTTTCTTTCATCTATATCCTGAACACAAAAGGTTTTTTTTTTAAAGCAAATGCGTATCACTCTTGTCAGTTTAATGAAGGTGAACAAGGACAAGGCTGTCAAGCTCCAAAATGAGAAAAAAGCACCACAAAAAAATATGCACTGGATTCAAAGTCTAAAGTCTGAAATACTTAAATATACCCAGTCTCTCCTTATGCATTTATAAAAAAAGAAATGTCCAGTTTGTGAAGGAATCATTCTTTGAGTTAAATTGTTCTTTTCTATGAATCAGTTGATTCTGTTCACTAAACCGGTCTGAAAACCGGTCTGAACTGGACTGATCTTACCTACTCAATGATCCGAAAATGCTCCCGTAGCGTGAATAAACAGCCCATTCTCACCCCCAAGGCGTCACTTAACTGACGCCTTGGGAAGCATTTGGACATGCTTCAATATCTGACGCTTTAGGCGCCCTTTAGTGTCAGGTAGATGACGCCCTATGATCGCGTGTACCCTACCCCCACCCCACACCTAAACCTAACCGCGTCCTTTAACTGACGCTTTCCTTTAGTTAGATTACGCCGTAGGATCGCGTCATGTAAGTGCGCCTAAAGGGCGCCTAAAACGTCAAATATCGAAGCATGGTCAAAGGTGACGCCTTGGGGTGAGAATGCGTTGGAATAAATCACAAATAATTCAGATTAATATTATATGAAATATGACCAGCTAAAGTATACTGTAGAATACTATTTTTTTTAAAACGGTGTGAAAAGTAAAAATTATCATCAAATATTCATTTTTGACTTGTCAAAGCACACCTTTCCTTAGTAGCCTTACTAAAACTTTTAGTTATTCTTGATCAGCTGGCTGACCGTACAAATATTCATATCTAGTTAGCATTTATAAAAGGGAAATTACATTACAACACATGAAAATGTACCTTTTGTAAAAAAAAAAAAAGTTTTTGTAGCAAATCTCAATGGGCATGAATTGTCAGAACACCGGTCACAGTAAAAAGTCCACTAAAGTGAAGATTAACATGGAATAGTCTGTTCAGAATAGTCTGTTCATCAGTATAATTCACAAATACTTTTATGATACTATTACTATTTGAATCCTTTTCGAAGCTTGATAGCCCCAGTCCACATTTACTTTCATTATTTTGTGGGCAACAGAATATTGTTTATAATTCTCCATTTATGTTTCACGTTAGAAAGAAGATCATGGGTTTGGAACAACAGAATTTTCATTTTCTGTGAAGCATTCCTAGTTACGTGCAACATAAATATGATGACATTTTACTTACACATTTTTTTTTATAGATATGGCACATTAAGGATGAGACGTGTCTGTTTACTGCTGATCCAGAGGCAAGTAATATCCAGGGAGAATTGTCTGCGTGCTTCTACTCTTCAGCTGTGAAGGGGCTCTACATCGCCGCAGATTCTCTCTCCTTACTATCCCTTCAGACAAAGTATGTATCTTAGATGTTATATAACAAGGATTTCAAAGCCTATTATGAGTATCAGATGCTATAAGCCATTAGGTTGTATGTGTATTTAGCAACAATTTTCTCGTTATTTTGCTTCCTTTCTCCTTTCATATGCCATCTGTTGTAGACCACAGCCTAAGGGCAATCAGATTCTGTCCCATGAAGAGCCAGTGCTGTGCTGCGGATACAGTGAGGAGTTTAGGCAGGTGGTGAGCTGCTCTGAGGGCTCGGTGAGTGCTTTTGAGAAGTATCTGTATGAAGTACATTGAGGACGCAGATGCTCTGCCTTCATAGGTCAGTTTTTGAAAGAAGTCTCTTATGCTCACCGGGGCTGCATTTATTTTATTTAAAATAGAGTAAAAACATTACTATTGTAAAATATTATTGCAATTGAAAATCACTTTTAGTATATTTTTAAAATATAAGTTCCTCCTTTGATGGCCAAGCACATTTTTCAGCAATCTTGATCCGTCAGAAATCATTATAATATGCTGATTTGGTGCTCAAGAAACATATTGTTCTCAATGTTGAAAACATTTGTGCTGCTTAATATTTTTGTGGAAAACATAGTATTTTTTTCAGGATTCTTTGATTAGAAAGTCCAAAAGAAAACCAATTATTAGAAATAGAAATATCTTATTACAGTGTAAAATATTTGACTTTCTCTTTTGAGCAATTTAATGTGTTCTTGCTGAATGAAAGTATTAATTTCTTTCTCCAAACCATAAATAAAAACATACAAGTACTTCATACATCTTGTGTGCTATATTCCAGTTCTTATAAAGTCATATGATAGCTTTGTGTGAGTAACAAATTAAAATGTATGGGTACAGGTTTGTTTGTCTTAAGTAGGGTTTTTGGTTGACTACTTGACTACTCACAATCGCTTATTATTGTGAGTAGTCAAGGTTCCTTTAACATTCATTTTCCGTAAGATCCAAATAATTGATGTACATTTTTATCCAGAAGTGTTTTAAAAGTAATTCTATAATTTAAAATCATGACAAGCTGTGCTGTTTTTAGTAAAGCAACCGTCCCTCTTTTCTAAATGTAGTTCTTGAACGTATTTACTTGAATTCAGGTTGTCAAAGTCTGGGATGTGGAAACTGGAGCTCAGATGTTTGAGTTTGGAGGTGCTCATGAAGAGTCTGCTATTACCTGCATGGCTTTTGACTCTAGCGGAAGGAGGTTGTTAAAGCTAATTGAAATATATGACATTGCATATTATTACTGTTTTTGGCAGTGTTTTTTCTTTGTTTCTTTCTTTGTTTTCTTTTTTTACCAGGCTAGTGACGGGTGGAAGAGATGGCTGCCTTAAGATGTGGAACTTCAACAACGGCCAGTGCGTGAAGATATATAAGAGAGGTCAATAATTCCTTATAGTTCTTAACGTGCATTTGATTGATTTGCTTTGCTCCTGAGAATGACAGATTATTCAGAGTATATTATATCCCACATTCCCGATAAAGCTGTTGTGAAGCAAAGCCGTGCATTCTGCTTTTTTCCCAGATGGAAAATGTGCAGAGATTTGTGACTGCCTCTACCTGACACTGCACAGGAACGCGTAAGTCTCTGCTGACTGCAAGCGTCATTATCATCATGGATATTATTATCCTCATTTTTTGGCTGATTAACTTTTTTATTTCTTTTGGCAGATTTGTGATTTCTGTTGGTTGGGACCACAGAATTGACATTTACGTGGTGAGTATAAAGTGACCAGCCTTCTTCCCTTACGACCCTTTTTTTATATCAGCATAATTCCCTAGATGGCTCTCATAAAATGGTTGACTGCCATGACCTGTTTTCTTCCCCCTGGTACTCTCGCCTTTATTGCTGTTCACTACATTTCCATATTTCATTTACTTCAATGTTCCTCCCTCCTCAAAAGTGCTTGAGTGCTGTTTGGTCTGGTTTATTCCTCCATTTCCTTCTGACAGTCCATTATTCCATCTATTATAAGAGCTTTTGTTCACTAGGTTTTCTATCTATCTATCTATCTATCTATCTATCTATCTATCTATCTATCTATCTATCTATCTATCTATCTATCTATCTATCTATCTATCCATCCATCCATCCATCCATCCATCCATCCATCCATCCATCCATCCATCCATCCATCCATCCTGTCTCTATCTAGCCTGTCTCTATCCATCCATCCATCCATCCATCCATCCTGTCTCTATCTAGCCTGTCTCTATCCATCCATCCATCCATCCATCCATCCATCCATCCTGTCTCTATCTAGCCTGTCTCTATCCATCCATCCATCCATCCATCCATCCAGTCTTTTTTCTCTAATTACTAATGCAACCATTGCTTGGAAGTTGCTTGACCCAAATTGGCATTATCTATTTGTGTACTTACTGAGACAGCCTAACAGATGGATGGCCAAAACCAGTGAAATAGTTCTTTTCATATTTTATTCTCATTTGTATCATAATCTCTTAAAAATGTACTTTCTGAACTATCTATTTCTCGCCACCAAATTACATAAAATCAAGGATGGTGTAATTAGTATTTTAACTTGTTGGTCAGGTTGCCTTGTATTTGAATGGGCAATTCTTTGCCCGATTAAGCCACAATATGCACCAGATTTAGTAGTGATTTAATTTCATTCAAGAGGCTGTGAACAGAATAGTGTATAAAATTGCCAGTGATTACTTTTGAAGCTAAACACGTTATTTTTCTTTGACAGGACTCTAAAGAGGAAACTCCATACAATGAGAAACCAAAACCTTCTTGGCTGGACGATGTGGTATTAGCATCCTCCACAACTCACACCCATGTCTACACACATAGACTTTGAATCCCCTTCAAATATGCAGGGACACTTTGAGAAATGTGTTGAATGTTTCACACACAGAGGAATGGGCACAAAGTGGATATTCTGTGCATTGCTCAATGCACACCTCACTTCCTGGCCACTGGCAGCTACGATGGGGAGATCATCGTATGGAATGTAGTGTCTGAACGCATACTGTCTCGCTTCCAGACTCCTCAAGCGACCCCTCAACAGAGCAGCAGTTTTCCTGGTATGCCAATCGACCCATGAATTTTCAATAAATAATGATTTCAGATTTGCTGGTCCTCAATCAAATCTGTCATATAAAAACTTAGTATATGATGCACAACTCATTTGGACGACTTTTTTATATTGATAGTTCAATGCACAAGTGTGCTGAGCCTCATCTTCTTAAAGACCCGGGTGTTTGTTCCTGAACTGTCCTCTTCTGCTTGGCTTGTATCTTCAGATACTGAAGGTAAAGTGCTCCTTGCAATGAATAAAATGATAGAAATCAGTTAATGTAAAATTTGCAGAAGGTATTTCATCTCTTTCAAAGGTTATGTTCATTTCTGGAGTGTTCTGAATGGCGGGAAGTTCATCACATCTTTTCAGGCTGTAAGTTGTATATTTCTATTATATAACACGTCTTTCCTCAAGTTTGATTATAAATTCAATGTAGAAGGAGACAAATGTTCTAATTAAATCTTATGTTTAAGTCTCAGCATCAGCAGGCGATTATGAAACTGGCTTTAACGCAGGATGACAGCATGCTTTTTACAGCTGATCATGTCGGCTTCATCTACGTTTATGACGTCAAGCAATATGCCCTTGGGCCTGAACAAAACCCTCCTAAAAGTAAGGGCAGTCCTCAATTTATTGTTATTTTGTATGCTTTTGTTGAGTCTTGATGTGGTGTTTTTCATTTCTAGAGGTGAACTTCTGGCGTGCACACATCAGCAGCATCACTAGGTATGTTCAAAAAGTGGGGTTTATTCAATATTTTTTTAATAGTTCATTTACTCTTATTTTATGTATTTTCCTTTCATTTTTTTTTGTTTAGTATTTGTTATTAAAAAACATTATTAACATAATTTCCTCTCCTCAAGCTTAAAGACAATAGACAAGGACCAGTTTCTGCTTACCTCCTCATTGGACTTCTCAGTACGGTTGTGGAGTATCCATGGGGAGTTTATAGGTACATCTACAAGTTGCTTTGTTGTTTTCTTTTTTTCTTTTCTTTTCAGGAAGTAACAGTTGTGGCATGTGCCTTCTTTTCCCAATGTGCATCATACTAAGTATCATATTAAAATACTTAAAATGTACAGTACAGCATTTCCTGCAATACTTATTCAGCAGTTCAACAACAGTGCTACTAAATTCTATGTAACCAGTTTAGTCCGATTTCGGAATAATGACTCTTGAGTTGGTTCTTTTTCACTGAATCAAAACTTTCAGGTCAACCAGTGTAGTCCAAAACCTGAACAAATGACGCTATTAAATTATCTCAAAAGATAAATATTTGGATCAGTTACGTATTTGAATTAGTTTAATGTAGCTGAATCAATCAATCTGTTTGTCCAGCGAACACTCAGTATTGATAGTCTATCAATTCTCAGAAAGGATTTTTTCGTGGCCACAGAAAAATAACTATTTCTTAGCATGTATTGTAGCAAAGAGGGAGCAGAATCAAAACTCAGCTAGAAAAACGAAATCACAAACACATCACTAATCTAAAAAAAACACATGCACACAATACGCATACATGGGTTAAATGGAAAGTGAAAGTAAATGAAACCAGAAACAGGGAATGAAGTTATGGAAAAGGGTAATCTAAAAGAACCAGTTTTTTTGTTTAAAGCACCTGGATAGGGATTTATCGCTTATACTGAACAACCTCTGATTGGTTATGTAACTGTACAATACTTGCAATGCCTTAGCCATTGAACAAGCATCGAGATGCTGACTCAGGAGAAAGTCTTGATGGTTCAGTGAGTCTATGGTGTTGAAGATGCAATCAATTTAAAAAATCAAAAGTTTTTTTATCACCAAAACTCATTATATATTATATGTATTATTATTGTTATTATTACTGCAGATTTAAATCACAAATAACTGACAGTCATGATTTAAATCTAAATTTTAATTTACAAATATAATGCTAAAATTCTGAATTAGGAACTTATTGCGCAAGTCAAGCTACAACAATACAACATTTTGATGGATCACTGATTCAGTGAGTTGTTGACTCAAGAACTGCAGTCAGATTAGTCAGATTCATGAAAAAAATAGTTTGCAATTTCGGAACCAATTCAACAGGAATCCAATTCAACAATTTCATTGGAAAGAATTGGCTTGTTCATGAATCAATCTATCACTTCTCAGCTTGGGTATCTGGTGGCGATTTCTTCAGTTCAAAATAATGTTTTTTTTTATGTATGTTTTATGTAAAAACATACATTTTATGTTTTATGTAACATTTTATGTAAAATGTATGTTTTTTTTATGAAATGAAGTAGAGTAATGATTTTTTGCTTTGGAATGTAGTGAAGTAAACATTTCCCCAAAGGAAAAAAAAAACCTCGGAAAAAAAAGTGGATACTTGAAAAATGTACTTGTCAAAATCAATTTACAAAATCTGTCACGTTGACCATTGCTACAATACTGATAACAGATTATGTGACTGTGACTGCACCTTTAATAGACCTAAAGACTACTACTTGAAATGATAAAATAAAATGTTCAATTTGTAGGTTCATAAGACATATGCTATATATGTGTTTGATTCACTGAAAAGAACTAATTAGATTCATTCGTTCAGGAATCAAATGTATGATAACCTAAACTACATTGAACTCTATAGGTACATTTGGACAATCCGAGAGATGGAGCATCAACACACCATCTTCTTGGAAGCACCCGGCTGTTCCCTCAGAAATTCTCATTGATCCTTTAAGCATGCCTTCTCAACCCTTACTGGATAGAGAGAACGATCTGTCAGATGTCTTGGACTTGGAAACTAAAAATAAAAAGAGTGAGGTAAGATATTTGGATGAAGCCTGGCGTGGTTGGGGGTTGTTTCATAAAGCTCTGTTTTCTCCACGAATGGATCAGGTGGTGTTTCAGAGATTGAAATCTGGCTTCTAAAACAATCCTAATGTGCTTTAATTGCAGCTGGACATCCTCATCGATGGAAGTGACCCTCCATCAGTCCTCAAAGATAACTAATATGCACAAAGCAATTCCAGGTGTGTCTGAGCCTGGCAAGAGGTTAGTGTATATTTTAATTCAGACCAAGCACACATCTGAATGTTAACCAAGTCTCCTTATTAAAGAGTAACAAATAGTATTTTCTCCAATTTTTTGGATTCGCAGGCAGTGCCACACAATATTCAAACATACTGTAAGAACTCCAGACAGAATGGACAAGGACTACCACACTTTTGAGGACCTTGTTGTGAACCTTACAATTTAAAAAAAACAGATCTCTCCAAATTCCAATCCAACGATGCAGATGACTAGTCACGTCAAAGTCAGCGTGCTAAGATAAGGACAAATAAATTACACATAGAAACTTTCAAGGTGAAGAGTTGTTTTTCTTTAGATATCATCATGCACTTTTCATGTTTATTTTCCTGACAGTTAAATTTTTGGTACTGTATATAATATGTAATAGTCCAAACTTAAATAATACCGTTCCAATTCTGAAGAAGGTTTAAACTCTTTTTGTCCATATTTTCAATGGGGTCCAAAAGAACATTTTACATCATATATTTTGTTCCAAAGACAAAATTCATTGAGGTTTAAAACGACATGAGGGTGAGTAAATGATGACTGAATTAAATGGTTATAAGAGATTTGCAGAAAAACATGGATTAGACATTTTTAAAAGTGTTTATTTTATTGTGATGTCAGCTAAAGTTTCAGGTACAACACAAAGGAACAAACAACAATTCACTGTATCAACCAATTTCACAAGAACAGCTGGTACATTTCCACCTGCACAGTTTGTCAGTATGCGCTATAAATAAATTGCGAATTTAACATGACATATCCTATTGACTGCACAGCGAAAATAAAGCGAAACACTCAGGCGTATAGCAGCAGCCCTTGTACATCAATTTCTGAAGTTGCAAGCTATCATTTTAGTGCCAGTTTCAGCATGAGATTTCTTTTAGTCACTGCTTGGCAATGGCAGTTTCAGTTCCATTTGCTGTTGCTATTACATCTACATCTATTCATTTCTTAATCCAAAAAAGCAATATCATTTTATTTTTGGATTAAGAGATGTATAGATGTACCGGTAGATGTAATAGCAGTTAACGACAATAGAGAACAGCAAAAGGAACTGCGATTACATCTACATCTATTCACTTCTAAATCCAAAAAAGCAATATCATCTTATTTTGTCGTTCATAATCAGCCAATGGTCCGAGTCAAAAATTTTAGAAAGCAGACTGAAACTGTGGAGAGAAACAGTGGGAGCTTTAAATATTTCAAACTAGAGATGCTAAAGTACATGAAGATTATAACTAAGTTATCATGAGTATCATATCAAAATAAAAAAAACAAGGTTCAAATGTGCCTCTTAACATCAAATATAAGACACAAAAAAGCTCCCTTTGCCTCTGTTTGCATGACTGAATGAACAGCAACCACATGCAATTCCAATTACATTCCAATACCATAAGCTGCTAAATACTGACATGGTTGTTTTTTTGATTAATTTTGAACAAAATCAGTGTATTCCATCGTCACATCTTCTGGACGCTCTGGTTGAATGTTGTCGACCCAGGGCTTGGTTTTGTTGTTGAGTGCCTGGGGAATTATAAAAACGAAATGTTAAACAAATGCTAATATAATTGAATTAATTATAAATTAGGTTTAATAACTTACTAATTTAATCTTCAATGGCACCATTTATTTTCAAGTATTACAGCTGTATCTTAATGCCATCTTTTTATGAATGAAAGCCAGTATCACTCTTGATGTCTCGATGAAAATGATTCTCCCCCAAATTTTCAACATTAGGATTCCAAAAATATAAAAGCCTTTAATTTAACTGAACGTAAAACAATCCTCACTTAAACCCATAATAAATGTCATACCTGTACCATACAGAAATTGAATGAGGTTATAAAACAGTGCATAAATTATAAATGAAATATAGATTAATCCTTATCAAAGCTATAAGTGTTCTTTAGTCAAGAGCAGTTAGTAATTTTCTCTGTTCCCTTTGTTCTTTAGGTTAGCTTTACTCCATACTGGTCCGTGTCTTTCTGTGCGTTCTGTGTGTGTGTGTGTGTGTGAGGGCATTCACAGACAGCGTGTTCTCTTTTGTCTTGTCGCGCACGAGTGGTTAAAGCATTATGTGAATAAGAGCATGGTCATAACCCTAGCTAAAGGATGATAGATAGTGAGCCTACGTGTGACGTGCTACCTAGAAGCTTTGCGTAGTTTCACGACGTAAAATCTCGCGACCCACAGAGAAGAAAATGAATAGTTAAATAAAGTCGTTGTTTTTGTTTGTTTTTTTGCACACAAAAAGTATTCTCGTTGCTTGAAATTAGGGTTGAGCTACTGTAGTCACTGACTATTTTAACAATGTCTTTCATAACTTTTGAAGGAGTGATCTTAATTTGTGTTCCGAAGATGAACGAAAGTCTTACGGGGTTGGAACAACATTAGGGTGAGTAACTACTGACAGAATGTTCATTTTTGGGTGAACTAACCCTTTAATTGACATTTTTAAAAGGGTGTCTCAGGGAAAATATTAGAATTTTTATTTAATATCAAATTGATTTTTTCATATATCTGTTATTATGATCAATATCATCAGTATCAGTATTATTTTATTTTTTTTGTAGAGACAATGTTATCAAATAATTTAGAATGATTGTACACAATTAATTTAAATATTATTATGATTATTTTAAATTTTATTACTTTCGAGTTTGCCATGAAAAAGCTTTTGATGTTGATATGGCATTGCATGATAAATAAATATCATGTATCCCTATTGAATTTATTATAAAATTGGGTCAACTATAAGATAACCATTGATGCCTTGCTATATTTACAAACTCTAGTGTTTCACTGTCAGTTTAGAAACTTGAAAGTATTGCAGCATTTCTGATATTACTGTCTCCTTAGGATGAATTGTGGTGTTCGCATCCCTCATTTGTAAGGTGCTTTGGATAAAAGCACCCGATAAATGAATAAATGTAAAAGCAGACAATGTTTATAGTCAGTGATGTCACTGATTACTCCTCCACAATCGTCATATAACTCTGTATTTTGTCTGACAGCTCTTCAAACATTTTGGGTCTCCTTGTGAAGTCCTGGTATTTGTTTTGCACAGGCAAACCCAGTTTCTGTAGAATAAAACAAAAGGCTTTAACCCTTTGATGCACAACATGGGTCTAAATAGACCCGACTCAGTTTTCATTTTCTATATCTTTGCGAGAAATTAATTTCATCATTCAGTATTCCAGGTATTCCTCAATTAACTTGTTTTTGATCATCACAAATCCTTATTTTTATTTTTCCTTTCTTACTTTTTGAATAAAAATAGTTTTTGTATAGCAACCCCTCTAATGCGCAACATGGGTCTAAAAAGACCCGTATTCATTTCCTATGGTATTTCAGTGATGGCTGAGTGTTTTCTTTGCTGAATCTTTAAAATATATGTATTTTATAATTTGTTATTCCAGGTATTCATTAAATATCTTGTTTTTGATTTCCACAAATCATTGGGTTTATGTTTCCTTTCTTACTTTATAAACAAACACAGTTTTTGTATTTCTACATCAATTTTACATACATGGGTCTAAAAAGACCCGTATTCATTTCCTATGGTATTTCAGTGATGGCTGAGTGTTTCTTTGCTGAATCTTTAAAATATATGTTTTTTTTTTATCATTTCTTATTCCAGGTATTCATTAAATATCTTGTTTTTGATTTACACAACTCATTATGTTTATGTTTCCTTTCTTACTTTATAAACAAACACAGTTTTTGTATTTCTACATCAATTTTACATACATGGGTCTAAAATTACCCATATTCATTTGCTATGTTATTTCTGTGATGTCTGAGTGTTTCTTTGCTGAATCTTTAATTTAAAATATGTTTTTTAATCATTTCTTATTTCAGGTATTCATTAAATATCTTGTTTTTAATTTCCACAAATCATTATGTTAGGTTTTTTATTTATTTATTTCTACATCAATTTTACATACATGGGTCAAAAATTATTATTAATCTTATTTTATTTTAACCACAGACATTTTTTTATATATTGTAAAAGATTACAACATAATATCTCAATATTAGGCTATGGTTACCTTGACCTTGTAAACCTAGTGAGAAATTACTTGTGAGGAGAAACATGTCCAATACTATTAGCTAGCTAGCTGTTGACATATTCTAGCTAGCTAATGTTAACTATACACTAAAAAAAAGATTTTTTTTTTAAAGCTTATTTACATTTAGTAGGCCTAACAGTTCATAATCATTCATATGCTGAAATGATTCTTATACTGAAATCATTCTATGATTGAAATGATGCCCAGCTCTGCTAAAGACAGACAATTCAGCAGCTGGTGTTCCCAGAGCACCAGGCCTGTGTGCAAGGAGCACAAACATGTAGTTGTCATTTGTGAGGCATGTAAGCACTAAGATGGCAACTTGAGATGCCGCTGTACCAGTGTGATTTTATTTTTTCTGTTTTCTTTTCTTTGATCACATTCACCACAATTCAATACAGTTACACTACACCACAGTTCAATTTCAGTGTTATCAGTTATCAGTTATCTGTGACATGTGAATGCTATGCGAGACAAAGTGGCAAATAAACATTTCAAGTGTTAAATGTGTTGTCTAAATTACTTCTAAGATGATTAATTTAACAAAAAGTTGTCTTTATTCTTTTGTTTTATTATGCTTGATAAGTACATTTGATATAGTAACACAAAACCTAGAAAAAAAATGAAAAAAAAATATTTTTGGTAATTGAAAAAAATATTTTTTAAATATTTATAAATCATGAAATTTATAGATAATGGAATATTAAATGCTTAAATAAATTGATCTCAAAAGATAAAAAGAAAAGAAAAGTCCAGCCATGCATTAAATAACATAGGAAATGAATACGGGTTTTTTTAGACCCATGTATGTAAAATTGATGTAGAAATACAAAAACTGTGTTTGTTTATAAAGTAAGAAAGGAAACATAAACCCAATGATTTGTGGAAATCAAAAACAAGATATTTAATGAAAACCTGGAATAACAAATGATAAAATACATATATTTTAAAGATTAGCAAAGAAAACACTCAGCCATCACTGAAATACCATAGGAAATGAATACGGGTCTTTTTAGACCCATGTTGCGCATTAGAAGGGGTATCCATAGCTTGCGCATCAAAGGGTTAATACATCACTTTTTGCAAGCATGAATGCTTTTGTTTGGTTTGCAGTACACAGCATCCAATTAGTGCTCTTCCTATAAACTGCATCAGAGGGGTTTTGAAAGCTACACAAATGACTGGCCCAGCCTTTAAGCGAAGCACATGCCATCACAACCACCACGAGCTGTCAAGACAGCACAAGTCAATTAAACCACAAAACTGTGGTTGCATATCAAGCAGAGTGTAATGTTAACCCCCTGGGGACCAAGGTGTATTTGGGGTCCTTGAGGTGTTCTGGCATGCCCTGACATCTGTTCTTTTTTCAGTTGCTTATAATGGCACAGGTGAAATTACACTATATTGAGCACAAACAGGGCAACCATAATATATGAGCAAAATGTTTGCATTTTTGAGAGAATATTGTTTATGTGTGGTTATTGAAAAAACAAAAAATGAAAGTTTCTGAAATAAGGCCACAAAACACATACGAAATATGTGTCCACAAGACTTTTAAATAATTGATGTTGTGGCCTATAGGGTTTTTTTCTTCACAATGATCTGAAAATCATCCTCCCAAGATCGTTCACATCAAACTGTGAATTGGGTTATATTGTGAAAAACATTTTTTTTGTTTGCCAAGGCAATATGCGAATGGGCGTGAACAGGTCAGCCCCATCATGAATAATTAGGTGATTCTCACCTGAGAGAGACCCACATAATAATGAGTCAGACAAGAAAAAATTGAAAGGACAACATACATACATACATATCAAAATATAAATGAAAGTTAAAAACCCATTTTTAGTCATACCTGGAAACAAATCCTGGTAAATAAGGTTATATGGGCCAAAGAATTCGTTCAAAGTTAGAGTTGGAAACATCTTGAAAAGAAGATTCCATATAATTTCCATATAAAGTATTATTTTTAAAGTAGGCCATTTACATTTATAATTCATATTTCAAAGTTAATGATTCATTATTTTGATATATGCATAGCATTAGCTTGCATTGGATAACAGTTGATTTGTTTATTTTTGACAAAACAAACTACATATGAGTAGTCTTAACTAAAGCTTATTTGATGTATTTTATTGTAAAAACTTTATAATCTATTTCATCTGTGTCTGTCTATTTCTTTAGGCTATGCATCTGTGCGTTCGTCCATTCACACACCCGATTCAAAATTAAACATTATTTTTGAATTTACAGATCAGTATAGAACAAATCTCAGTAGTCTATATCGTCTTACTAATGTAGGAGCGAAACTGAATGAATGCCCAGCGCAGCGCACGTCTGTCTGTGCGCACATTTCATATTTAAACAGTCTTTGTGCAGTTTACAGACACTATTCAATAACGCGATTAGAACAAAGCACTTAAGAATAAATGACTTACATCAGCTGCATCCGTGTGCTCCTCGAAATGAAACGGGTAACTTCTCCAGGATCACAGTATTATTCCTCACACAGCACAGCAACACAAGGTAAAGTTAGATTTGTGATTAACTGGATGTTTTGGAAGACCCTCTATAGTTTATAATCATGTATTGATTTTATTTATATGACCATTAATGACTGAGTATTTTAAGTCTATGTTGCAGCTATGTGAAGAAAAAAAAAACTATCAAAGCACAGAGACTCGTTTTTGGTCCTCAGAGGGTTAAACCTATTGCAGTGTACAGGTCCTGAGAGAAAACAAAATCAATTTGTTACAGCACACAAAGGCTACCCTATGATCAAATGTGTTTGTTCATCAAAAAGGACAAACGACTGTATTTCTGCCAGCTTGTTAATGTACGTCTGCTTATCTTGGTCTGCTCCCTCATCATACAGCCAGTTCTCTGTGCTTTTCAAAAGCTCACCGAATGTCTGATGGTCCTGGAGAAAAGCAAAATCAAGCGCTTGCTTAGCAGTATTTTTATGCTGCATTTACATTCATGGTCAATTCAACTGCATTTCACCAAAGAGCTCATATGAACTACAAACTCATTTGAATGAGACTGTTTCATTTATGAACAAGGCAACGAGCTGAAAATGGCCTTTAGAGATTCAGCAATCAGGAACAGGCTTCTGAAACATGAAAACAATAAACAGGCGGTATGAATAATTCACAATCTATTGATAACAGTAACAGTTCCTGTGAGCTAAATAGATTTCATGTCACTCTACAGGTAATGGCTTTGTGTTATCTGGGAAAAGCTGCACGGAAGATTTCAGCCCTCCAGGTTGTGTCTGTAGTTATAGACATTCTCCTCAACTGCATTTTTAGCATTGTTATGCTCTAGTCTTGCTGTATCATTTTGCTTAGTCAGAAAAAAAGAGGAATTTAAGAGACCGCCAGATTGTGAGAATGACTGATGGATTTCTGAATAGCTTTGATACTCAAAAATCTTTATTTATGTTTATGGCTTCATACATTGTAAAGATACCAAAATGTTATTCTGCCTGTTGAGGAGACGTTGGTTTACCCAACTGTTGCCAAAGGATCGCCTCAGAACTTGCATAGAGTAGGAGGTACTGTTGACTAAATGTTTAACGCCACGTCTAAAAAGTAACAATAAGGGAAAGAGGCGGGAACCAGCAAGCATAACTTTAATAACAAAATAAACCAAACGAAAGTAAGCAATGGCCCCTCACGGACGACTGTCGCATATATTTATACAGTATATTAGAAAACATCAATGCAACGTCCCAGCCCTGGCCTTTTCTTGTCTTCCATTGTCGTCGCTGTCGGAACTCCTCCATGGAACTCGAGACCGGCGCGTGGCCCTGCTACACGTTACAATAAAGTTTTAGGATAAGTAAGTTAAGTTTTAGGATGTTGAAACATTTAAAATAAGTAATTTTAGGAAACAAAATGAGTAAGAGAGTATTTACGATCCAGCACTCTAGGTCGCATATGTATTTAAATTTCTTTTCAATTTTTTCAAACAAATTTTTTTAAAGGAATCTCTTATTTCTCACCAAGGCTGCATTTATTTGATCAAATACAATCTATGTACACATACTGCACGTCTATATCATCCATAAAGCACTGCCTCTGATCAAAGTCTATCCCTCCCAAATAAGGATCAATGGCAGTAGACAACACCTGCAAAGTACAGAGCATGCATGCACTGATGTGTGTGAAAATGCAATTTGGGAATCTACACAAGCCTCTTCCTTTGACTGAGACTCACTTTTAGTTTGCCTTTGTTGAATGCACAAACAGAGACTTGGAGTGCTGAGTGGCCCATGTCCACAAACGCCACAATCTTTGGATTCTCATCACAGCATGGAACATCTTCCATACAGTATATAGGCCTGTCGTAGTTTAAAGCCACTGCCTGGAATGATAAATGATACTGTGAGTGTGTGGACATTGCTTTAGACGAGGCAAAGGCAATTGTAGAGTTTCATTAGGATACCTGCAGTGTTGTCATTTATTAGCTTTGGGCCGTTCTTGGCAGCATCCAGACCTCCTTTCTGAATCAGTGAAGAATGAGGGGATCTATTGCCTGGCCAAAGAAATAATACAAACAAACCATCGGATTGGTGGCTTGCCCATTAGTGGTTTACATACAAAATAAAAAAAGGGCTGGTTAAAATGTGCTGCTGAATGAAAGCGAAGCAAGGCTTTTACTTTAATATATCATGATGACAAGCCTATAAATTACAAACATATTATCATGTGGGAGAATTTCTAATGACCTAAACACCTATATTTCTGGAACATGTCTCTGGTATCTATTTGAGACACACACACACACACACACACACACGCACGCACACACACACACACACACACACACACACACACACACACACACACATACACTATTGTTCTATATACACTATTCAAGGCTCCAGTGCAAAAAGTATAGAGATGACTCACTCCACACTTTTGCCTCTGCGATGTGTTTCATTTTGGTCAGCAACATGCTGTGATCTGCTCGATGCTGATGTTCCTTGGTAAATTACATGACCTAATCAAGACATTTCATGTCAATATTTTACTCTTTCATTCAACGACAACCAGTCTTCGCAACTTACAGGGGCAGGGCAAATAAACAAACACAGTGTTTACCTGGAATCTAACCTTCGCATAATTTAGTGCTACCAGACAGTTCAAGTGGTTGGCCGAGAGAGCTCAGCGCGCTGCAACTGAAGAAACACCCGCAAATTAAAGAAAACATCTTTATCAGTATCACAACACACTTACTTTGTGTTCTCAAAATAGCCTAACGTTACTCACAACACAACCAAATACAGAAACGCGCTGCAAAAGTTCAAAACACAACCAAACACATAAACACACTGCAAATAACACAGACCACGGAAATGTTTTTAGGGGGTCCATGAAACGTCTTTTCGGCGAGCTTTCCAGAAACTTCCAAACACAGCAGGAGCAGCAACGGGCAACGCCACAGCTGGGTCTAGTCCACTCCGCGCGGTGTGATTGCGTTGACATTTCCAGAGCTTTCGGTACCGAACTCCACGCGGAGCGTCCGAAGGGTTGCTGTGGTAACCGTGCGAGAGTATTCATCTGCGCTACAGCTAAATATAGCACACATCTATTGATTTCTTGACGTTATTTTAAAGTTACAGAGAGGAACGGCTGTTCAATCGGTCAGTAACGTTACACATACTAAGCGTGAAAAAGACATACATTTTAGTGGTGAGTCGTGACTATTAAATATGTGTTTTAATATAGGCTGAAATTAGATCGATGTGTTTTTAGTCATGTAATTTATTGGGGTTGTGATCAAAATATGCTGGTTGACATTTTAGTTGATTTTATAACTGAAGCCAAATTATGACGTGATTATTCACATGTTCTGTCATCATTTGCCATCTTTCAATGAACGGTAATGGTAAATGAAACAGTCTTTCTGTCTTTCACGGAAGCAATTAAGGCAGCTTTTGATCAACATATATAGATAGATAGCTGTAACATTTTTGTCAGTTTCATCTGGCAATTCTGTCCAACTATCCCATTATATAAACATTTGAATCGCACTTGTAATGGTAGTGACAAGCACTGCCCATTTTGTTGTAGTTAGCGATGTGGCCACTAGAGGCCGCAGCCGAGGCGCGCGTTTAACAGGAAATGTCCTCGCAAAACAAAGCTGTGTAATGATCGGCGTGCACTGTACTAGTGAGTGAGTGTTGGATAGAAGATCAGTGCAAACATTCTGCTCAAGCGAACTGGTTGTCTGTGCTATCCGCGCTTCGTATTACTATGCTTCCCATACACTCTCAATACGGATACAGTGTTGCTCAATATTTCTTGCTTTTGTCGCTTGGTAAGTATTTCTCTACTCATATAGCCTGCCTACCAAAATGAAGTTTTTCAGTTCGAGAATCTTACATTTATTTCGTTTGCTGTTTGTTTGAAAAAGGCAGCAGTCGGATGTTTACTTCTTTTACTTATGGAAAAGCATATGCTGAGTATAACCGTTATTAGGAACAAGGGTATAGCTTGACACTTCCTTCTTTTTTTTGTAACAGCTTTTTTGCTCTCTGTCAAGTTATGGGGAATTCTTGAGACTGATCTTAACAACTCTATTTGACAGTTGAATGAATTAAACTCCCAAATCTTTGAAGGATACATGCAAACTTATTTGTCTAATAGATTGAATGAATAGCTGAGCTGCCTACCTACCTAGACAACATTTTGGGCATCATATCTTTGCATTTTAGGTATCATCATTGATTGTCTCTCGAAAACCTAATGAGCTGCCAATCTTGACAAATTTTTTTTGAGCATTATAGATAGGTTTGATAATCTGTCTGAAAACCTTGTGTGTTGCTTGTCTTGACATCATTTTTGGGCAACATGAGTGTAATTTACTGTGAGTATTTAAGCTGTTGTCTTGGTTAAAAATTCATTGAACAGACTGACAACAGTTTGGAGTAGATGTGTGTAAATGTGAAGTATTGTTTTTTTTACTGAAACCTTTTTCTTCTCACCCTACCGAGGCTAGTTGAGGTCTTGTGCCAAGCAAATGAGTTATGTTACATGTGAGCACCAATGCAGATCCATTTGAAATAATGTATTGATCAGTGCCATATAAGACAATTTAATATGGACATTCGTGGATATTGGTACATGCCAGTCACGTAAATGCAGTTCAGGTTGTTGGACTGAGCATGCCATTCATTTGTCTTTTGTATAGATCATGTGGGTCCTAATGGCTAATGGGTCTGACCACCTGAACCACAGGCAAATGTGCGCTGTCTGATAAGAAGTATTGTCAGTGCCCCTTATTTTCGCCACTGGTGCATAATTTGCTTCTTCTCAAAGTGCCTCAATTTGTTTTGCCAATTTGTTGAGATATACAGAGAAAATAAACTCATATTGAGGGTTTCTTTTAAATTCAAGAATTAGGCTTTGCTGAAAGATCTCACGTTCATGGAATTATTGATGTGCATTACTCACATAAGATATACCTCGGTGTTCAAGAATGAGACTTGTAGTTGCTAATATCATGAAGGACTGGCCTAGTTTTAGTAGTACTCGCACCTGCAGAGTTCAGCAGTTAGGATGACCCTGCTGGCCAGGAGCACATGTGAGAGAGTTTCAGGTCAGTTGACAGAACTGGCACCTGCTATTTTGGGCTAGTGGTTCGGTATCACTACATCTTACATTTTCCGACCTTGCCCATATGAGTTTAGATCTGGCGGATTTAAACATGTCATATCAGTCTAGCTGAGTAACATGCGGTTTTGTCCAAATTGCAAGGATTATTATGACAGTCTTGAAAGCATCATTTGGAGTATTAATGTTAAAGACAAATTACAAACCCATTTATTTAATTTAGCATTTTCCATTGTTTATCAAGATAGCCATTATGTTACATTATAGCTCTATTATTTCTAGTAGAAAAACAAAATAATACATTCTATATTGGACATTTTGTGACAAAGAAACAAATGGATGACATTATCACAGTAAGATTTTTATGGAAAAAAATATAAAAACGTATATTTTATAAAAATAGAATGCAAATAAAATAATACATAACAATGTCATTATTGCAAATCAAAACCTAGTATTTTTGTGACGAAAATGCAACATTTAAAAGAAACAAATACTATCTCTGTAATATTCTTATGATTTTTTAAGTGCAATAATACAAATATTTTAAAAAGAATAGAATATTTGTTGTTTTCTCAGCCAGTTGAAAACATGGCAAGTGCAGATCTCAACTAGTGTCACAACCAGGCCCAACTGTGGGGAAGAAATAGCCTACTGTTGATCTTAAAATATTTTGTATTTTTCTCTGTAAAGAACTTTTTGTTTAAGAGTTTTATGAAGATATGTATGTCAAGATATCAGCACTGTCCTGTTGTATTATTTATGATGTTGTACAGCATAAAACTTTAACAGAAAACATACCATTTGTGTGAACCTGCAGGCAGAAATAATGATCAGTCAAAAGCCTCTGTGGTTTTGCTGTCCGTCACAGATAAGCCATTTAATGTGCATCAAATATGTTTTTTTATGATGAGTTATACTGCAAGATTTAGAATAATTGCAGGCATTTTAATTCTTTTCCACATATTTTATTCTATTCCATTCCCATAGAAGTGATTCCATTGCTTGAGTCAGGAGGCAGTTTAAGCTTGCAGTTGTGAAAGATAAAAGTGCTGTTTACACCTGACAGTTAAAAAGATAAACCTACAAATCATCGCCTAAGGTATGCAGGGAGTGCAGGAGTCCATGGATGGCTTGAAATCACCTTGGCGGTGTGAATACCTGCGCTCTGTTTTGCTTATCAGTGAGAGGCAGTCTTAGGATTTGGCTTGGGATTCACAGCCATGGGAGATGGAAACAAACTAGGCATTTATGATGAGCAAAGAAATGCCAATGCATGCTCGTTTTCTTTTCTCCCAAGTCCCAACTTTCTAACTTGTGCTAAAAGGACGTCTCTTCTCTTGGTGTGACATCTCTTCTCTTCTCTGATGACATGTTTACTGGTGTGAGGGCTGGACAACTTGTCACTCACATGAGGTTATAGACAAAATCAAGTCCTGTCCTGGCCTACATTTTTTCTTGTTCGAGAAGCCGTTTCACTCGCATACGGCACAACAGGGAAGAAAAGACTCTCGCAACTTGCGTTTCATATCAACTTTAATACTTAAAGGGTTAGTTCACCCCAACATGAAAATTCTGTCAGTATTTACTCACCCTCATGTTGTTCCAACCCCGTAAGACTTAAGTTCATCTTCGGAACACAAATTAAGATATTTTTGATGATATCTGAGAGCTGGATCACTCCTCCATAGGCTTCTTGAGGGATTGAAACTTGCCGGCCTCGAAAAGTTATTAAAGACATCGTTAAAATAGTCCAAGTGACTTCAGTGGCTCAATCTTAACGTTATCAAGCAACGAGAACACTTTTTTTGCGCAAAAACAAACAAAAATTAAAGCTGCAAGCAGCATTTTGCGGGGTTCAAGCAGTTTAGGCCTTTAAGGCCTTTAAGCACAAAAGCATCAAAAGACATTAAGTTTTATGTAGCAAGCATTATTTACCATGATAAACCATATTTCAATGTGATTTTTCATGATTTACCATGTTCTAGTATGATTTACCATGAATCTAACATGAGTTTCCATAGTTTACCTTGATATACCATGTTATAGGATGGTTTACCACAATATAGCAAGTGAAAAGACTATTAATAAGAAAAGTGGCCAGCAGAGGGCAGTAGAAGACCACTTATTGGCACACTTCCATTTTGAAATACTTTGTTTCTCCAATATTCTGCACTAAAGCAAACCATTTTTTTCATGTTAACTTCATAAAGCATGCTTACACACAAATGCACGCACACGCACACACACACACACATTTATGCTTATAAGTATAACACACCGTTGCCATGAAAAACAGAGCGTTGCCATTGATTCTAAACGTAGAGACAGAACGGACTATTTTTCTTTTTTATCGGCAATCGTTTTTTTAAATCAATAAACTCCTGTTTATATCTATATTTTGAGTCAAATTATTGATTTACTTGGTAGGTAGCAATGTAATAAGCAGATGAGCAGCTGAGCGTCTATTCATCGAGCCAACGTGCAAACATCGCAAATAAAAGTGAAAGTAAGTCACAGAGGCTTAACACACAATCATCTTCAAGTAAAGAAACGAAATTATCTTACCAGCGCTGTTGCCACTCTTTTATTGATGTCTTTGATTTGGAAATTAGCTGATAATCAACGAAATGCAGCTCAAATCTGTTGCTTTTGGTGGCGTGCAAAATCCATTAAATCTGCATATAACGCAGGAGGTGAAGATCGGATTTATATCCGTTTTGCAAAAACACATTTATGTGGCCAGGTGTAAATGGAATCGGTACTTATTATCCGGATAACTTATCTAGATACAGATCGCATTTTAATACCAGGTGTAAATGGGGTCTCAGTTAACAACATAGGCTACTGCCTATAAAAATCTAAATAGAGTTTTTATAATTCTGACATGTTAAACAACCTCAATTATTTTTCCTGAACACCATCACGATTGAAAATGTGACATTGATTTCCTACAACAGTTCAATAAACAGTAAAAATGAAATCACTTACATTTTAGATGCTATATTGGCTGTTTTTGTTCTGTTTCAGCAGCGAAAATAGTTCCAAACAATAATCACAGCAGGTAGCAATGTAATAAGCAGGGTAATGTAGAGCGAGGCGGTTGTTATAGCGAATACAAACCCACAGGCTTTGCGTAATCCCTAACTTATTCTGTCTGTTAAGCGTCCTCCACTGTGGTGTTGGGGTTCATAATGTTCACAATTGTATTTTATTAGTTGTTGGTTTAACCATGGTTCATGAGGTAATGGCTGACTGTTATTTTCTTCTCAATGACTTTTCTTGTTACATGTTCATTGCTGGATTCATAGAAAAACATCAACCAATATTGCATACTCATAATTATTATAATGAATATAATTAAAGAATTCATACACTATAATACACACAAATGCACGCACACGCACACACACACGCACACGCACACACACACACACACATTTATGCTTATAAGTATAACACACCGTTGCCATGAAAAACAGAGCGTTGCCATTGATTCTAAACGTAGAGACAGAACGGACTATTTTTCTTTTTTATCGGCAATCGTTTTTTAAATCAATAAACTCCTGTTTATATCTATATTTTGAGTCAAATTATTGATTTACTTGGTAGGTAGCAATGTAATAAGCAGATGAGCAGCTGAGCGTCTATTCATCGAGCCAACGTGCAAACATCGCAAATAAAAGTGAAAGTAAGTCACAGACGCTTAACACACAATCATCTTCAAGTAAAGAAACGAAATTATCTTACCAGCGGTGTTGCCACTCTTTTATTGATGTCTTTGATTTGGAAATTAGCTGATGATCAACGAAATGCAGCTCATATCTGTTGCTTTTGGTGTCGTTCAATCCATTAAATCTGCATACGCGGGAGTTTAAGATCGGATTTATATCCGTTTTGCAAAAACACATGTATGTAGCCAGGTGTAAATGGAATCGGTACTTATTATCCGGATAACTTGTCTGGATACAGATCGCATTTTAATACCAGGTGTAAATGGGGTCTCTTATTTTTCCTGAACACCATCACGATTGAAAATGTGACATTGATTTCCTACAACAGTTCAATAAACGGTAAAAAAAATTAAATCACTTACATTTTAGATGCTATATTGGCTGTTTTTGTTGTGTTTCAACAGCGAAAATAGTTCCAAACAATAATCACAGCAGAACCACGGCACATGTCACAGGAACACTCGACGTGTTTTCATTACTGAATCATTCTGCATTTTGAACGAATCGATTGAGTCAAAGATTCAAAGACACATTCAAAAACATCGGTCTCATTCTTGAATGATCAGCCGTTTGAACGAATCGTTTGAATGAATGAATTGAATGACTCACTCATTAAGACGGTCGCCTGCCACCACCTACTGGCGGTTTAGTGTTAAATGTTTAAAAGTAGTATCATTCTTTCCCAGTTTCTTATGTAAATAAATTTAAATAAATGTCATAACATTATTTTATGCAATTGTGATTTTTCAGTGTAAATGATTTAATTTGATCAGCCCCTAGAGTAACAGCCCATAGTGTCTTATTATTCGAAATAATACACCAGAATTTATAGTTTACCCACCTCTTTTTTACCACTACACCTCTGACCATAGTGTACATTAATTTACCACGTTCTAGCATGATTTATCATTATTTACAGTGATTGGGGCTTGGATGATTGGATTTTAATGTGATTCTAGGAATATAGTATAGCTATTTACCACGTTAATAGCAATTATGTGAAGATTCAGAACAACTGAAGTGATAAACTTTGACAAAAAAAATGATTGTGTTCAATATTTCACTAAATGTGATTGCAAATGTTAAAATAGTTAATTAATAAAGTCATAATATTAATTATAGTTGAGTAGTGAGACAATTACTATTTTGAACAGCAGAGGGCAGTAAAACACCACTTATTGGCTTAATAGACCATCATATTGATATCATTTCACCTTTTTAACTGTTATTTAGGCATATTCTGTCAGATCTGTCTGAAAATGTTCATGATTATTTAATGTCACATGTTCTGACTTGTTTATTGAAGAGATCAACGCTTTCAGGGACACTGAAAGTGTAGAAATAGATGGCTTCAACACACTAAATGTTGAAGCCATCCTATTATAGTCATCCACATGACGTAGTTCAACTTTTTCTTTTAATTATTTATCTAGAGAGTCCAGAGAATTGTACTGCACTGGTTTTAACATTATGATATGATCAGAGATGTACACACACACGCACACAAACACACACACACACACCTTTGGGATATTTCTTTGTAATCTAATGTTAAAAACAGTGACTATGTTAAAAACAGTGACAACAGTGGTAGGTATTCATATAATTTGTCTACAACTGAATGAGTGTGTGTAGATTTTAATTCAATATGACAGTTGTCATAGTACTTTTTGACTAAATGTGATTGTAAATGTTAAGTTAGTGAATTGATAAAGTCATAATATGAATTATACATGACAACTTAGTATTTTGAACAGCAGGTGGCAGTAAAACTCCACTTATTGGCTTAACAGACCATCATTTTCACCTTTTTAACTGTTCTACAGGCATATTTTGTCCGATCTGTCTGAAAATGTTCATGATTATTTAATGTCACGTGTTCTGACTTGTTAATTGAAGAGATCAACACTTTCAGGGACACTGAAAGTGTAGTAATAGATGGCTTCAACACAGTACATGTTGAAGCCATCCACATGAAGTAGTTCAACCTTTTCTTATAATTATTGATCTAGAGAGTCCAGAGAATTGTACTGCACTGGTTTTAACATTATGATATGATCAGAGATGGAAAACACCATTTACAGTCAATAATGGCAATTTACCATTGGAAATACATGGTTTTAAAGCTTTTTAACAGTTATAGCGCCACCTATGGTCCGATCTCCATGAAACTGTGCATGCTTCTTCAGCATGTTATGACACATATGCTCATCAATTTTTGTAAAGTTCTGAGTTTTCCTTTAGGATTTAAAGGCTTTTGGGGGCTTTTTGTCACGCCCTTTTGTAAATGACCCTGTTATAGCAAGACAAATGACAAAGTTGAACTTTTTTTGGATAATTATTGATCAAGAGAGTCCAAAGAATTATCCTAGACTAGTCTGGTTCCGATCGGGCAAAAAACCAGGGACTAGTTCGCAAAAGTAGGTTTTTAACATATTCGTGAATATTTAACGAACGAATTGATTGACAGCAATGGTTCTTGAGGCAAAGTTGTTCATCATGAGGAGATCTATCAATTGATATACATTTTGTGGGGGTGTGCGCAACACCACGTGATTACAGAGCAATAAAACTCGTTAGCGCCAACTAGTGGCCGATTTCTTTCAAAATTTTTACAGACCTCTAGGGCCATGAGTCGAACATTCCCAACGAGTTTCGTTCCGATCGGCCTTCGTTTACCTTGTTTCATAGATGCTCAAACTTCATTGGCCGATGGCGGCCATGTTTTTTGAGATACACCAATGTCCTCATAGATATACATGGGGCCTTGGTCCAAGACACTGCATATCAATTTTCAAGTCAATCGGACTAACGGTCATGTGGTCATAGCCCTTTTTATGTTTTTTTTCATATTATAGCGCCACCTAGTGTTCAATCGTCGCTATTTTTTTACTGTGACCTCAAATTGAACTCTTACACATGTGTACCAAGTTTGGTGAAGATATCTCATATACTTCTCGAGTTATAGCCATTTTAGTAAAATAGGCTCCTCCCACAACGTTTATTTTGCTTCCCCTAGCGACCGGAACGAGAAATTTCAACATTTTTTTGATAATTATTGATCTTCAGACTCCAGAGAACATTTCTGCACTGGTTTGGTTCCAATCGGGTAAAAAACCAGGGACTAGTTTGCAAAAGTAGTTTTTCAACAAAATTCAAAATGGCGGAAAAATTTGCATACCGGAAATGAAATCGGAGATATACGTTTTTTTCGTCAGGTGAATAGCTTTCCAATGATATAAGACACTTGAGTGTACGACTTACGGTCTAGGAGTTATGAGTAGTTTCGCGCAATTGGTTGTTATAGCGCCACCTATGGGCCAATCGGGCTCATAATTTGATAACCTCTCCTCGATTTTTGTACTACCATCTGACAAAGTTTCAGAGCTCTAGCCCTTACGGTTTGGGCTGCACGATGCGTTTTAGGGGAGAATAATAATAATAATTAAAGCTGCAAGCAGCATTTAGCGGGGTTCAAGCAGTTTAGGCCTTTAAGGCCTTTAAGCACAAAAGCATCAAAAGACATTAAGGTTTAAGTTTCAATAATGGCAATTTACCATTGGGAATACATTGTTTTTAACATTTTTAACAGTTATAGCGCCACCTATAGTCCGATCTCCATGAAACTTTGCATGCTTGTTGAATAAGTTATGACACATGTGCTCATCAATTTTTGTGAAGTTCTGACTTTTCCTTTAGGATTTATAGGCTTTTGGGTGCTTTTTGTCATGCCCCCTTTTATTAATGACCCTGTTATAGCAAAACAAATGACAAAGTTCAACTTTTTTTTTGATAATTATTGATCTAGAGAGTCCAAAGAATTGTCCCAGACTGGTCTGGTTCCGATCCGGCAAAAAACCAGGGACTAGTTCGCAAAAGTACGTTTTTAACATATTCGTGAATATTTAACGAACGATTTGATTGACAGCAATGGTTCTTGAGGGAAAGTTGTTCAGCGTGAGGAGATCTATCAATTGATATACATATTGTGGGGGTGTGTGCAACACCACGTGATAACAGAGCCATAAAACTCGTTAGCGCCAACTAGTGGCCGATTTCTTTCAAAATTCTTACAGACCTCTAGGGCCATGAGTCAAACATGCCCAACGAGTTTCGTTCCGATCGGCCTTCGTTAACCTTGTTTCATAGATGCACAAACTTCATTGGCCGATGGCGGCCATGTTTTTTTAGATACGCAAATGTCCTCATAGATATACATGGGGCCTTGGTCCAAGACACTGCATACCAATTTTCAAGTCAATCGGACTAACGGTCATGTGGTCATAGCCCTTTTTATGTTTTTTTCATATTATAGCGCCACCTAGTGTTCAATCGTCGCTATTTTTTTACCGTGACCTCAAATTGAACTCTTACACATGTGTACCGAGTTTGGTGAAGATATCTCATTTACTTCTCGGGTTATAGCCATTTTAGTAAAATAGGCTCCTCCCACAACGTTTATTTTGCTTCCCCTAGTGACCGGAACGAGAAATTTCAACATTTTTTTTGATAATTATTGATCTTCAGACTCCAGAGAACATTTCTGCACTGGTTTGGTTCCAATCGGGTAAAAAACCAGGGACTAGTTTGCAAAAGTAGTTTTTCAACAAAATTCAAAATGGCGGGAAAATTTGCATACCGGAAATGAAATCGGAGATATACGTTTTTTTCGTCAGGTGAATAGCTTTCCAATGATATAAGACACTTGAGTGTACGACTTACGGTCTAGGAGTTATGAGCAGTTTTGCGCAATTGGTTGTTATAGCGCCACCTATGGGCCAATCGGGCTCATAATTTGATAACCTCTCCTCGATTTTTGTACTACCATCTGACAAAGTTTCAGAGCTCTAGCCCTTACGGTTTGGGCTGCACGATGCGTTTTAGGGGAGAATAATAATAATAATAAAAATCAGTACAAAAACAATAGGGTTTCAGCACTTCGTGCTTGAACCCCTAATAAAAATCAGTACAAAAACAATAGGGTTTCAGCACTTCGTGCTTGAACCCCTAATAACGAATTTATTTCAACTATTCACTTCCTTCTTTATGGCCTCTAATCAGTTAACGTAGCGTGATAGCGTAGAGCTACGTCACACGTAGGCTCACTATTGGCTGACGCTGGTCATGTGTGGGATGCGTGTGACGTACAATAACAGAAGCTTACGCTATTAAACTAGTAAATTTACTCGAGGCAGAGAGTTAAGTACATGAATAGTTGAAATAAAGTCGTTATTTTTGTTGTTTCCTGCTCACAAAAAGTGTTCTCATCGTTTGATCAACTTAAGATTGAGCCACTGTAGTCACTTGGACTATTTTAACGATGTCTTTAATGACTTTTCGATGCCACCAAGTTTCAATCCCTCAAGAAGCCTTTTGGACTATATGCAGGAGTGATCCAGCTCTCAGATTTCATCAAAAATATCTTAATTCATGTTCCGAAGATGAACGAAGGTCTTACGGGGTTGAAACAACATTAGGGTGAGTAAATACTGACAGAATTTTCATTTTTGGTGAACTAACCCTTTAAGGAGCGAGTACTTCGGCCATCAGCATGACGCAGGACTGTGTGAGGCGCATCCTGATGCATAAATTGAAGTATAGCTAGGGACTTTAAAGTATTAAAGGGAAGAGGGAAGTCTGCCATTTCACTGGAAGGTTGAGTTATGAGGTTTTAAATAAAATTTGCAATGTGTTGCCAAAAAACAAAAATAAACATAGATGAATCGATCACAATAAGATAGAAAATCGTTGAATTTTTATTTCAAGCCCACTTTAAAAGCCATTCTCAGTTCAGTTTTGAAGAGTGCACAGCCAGAGATATCATCACACAGTGGGAGATCTTTTTAATAACAAAGTTGTATTCTGCTCACAACTCATCACAGCTCATCTAACTGCACTTTCATCATGTTTTGATCTTTTGAGTGATCAATATTTGTATTTTAGAGAATCGAAGACCCGTCATATACATTTAACAACAAACTCTTGATGTGATTATCAGGCCTGCCGATCTCAGCTTTTTTGACAGCTTCTTCTCTTAGGTTTTCCTTTTTTTTTCTTAGACTGACATTTAATCAGAAAATCCTTTTCTCCAGCCACCCGCTTCCAAAGTGAGATCATGAAGTGATGTGAAAGATGGAGAGAGGTAGGTTTTATTCAAGAGATAAGTCATGCTCCTTTCAGGTCATATTAGTTTCATAGCGCCATGAAATTTTGGGTTTTAAACATTCACTCATCTACTTTGAATGAAATGTCAAGAAAGAGTAGTTCAGGTTTAACACAACTTGCAAGCAATGATTTGAAAGGGATCCTGATTGACTCATGTTTTAGATTGGATTTGTATTTTGCGTAGTGCTCCTACTGTTTGTCGAACTAATCATTATCACAGCAGGGTCTAGTACTCAGCAAGATAATTAATGCACACCAACAGAATACAGAAGCAGAGAACGGTCTATAGCATTCAATGTTATCAATTAATGGCAGTAACACCATTCAAGTGGTAGTGGTTGGTTTGCAAGTCTAATAATGGTTTGCATAACTAATGCGTGACATTCTCTCAGAACAGCTTTCAGGTCTCCTCTGAGCACTGATATTTGATAAATATCAGTGCGTCTTTGTAATTTATGGGAGTATTAACTAATAACTTGCTTTGTTTGCTTCACACTTGTGATTTGCTGACTCTTTTATTCATTCTGTCTTTTGATTAACACTTTTAGGTTCATTATCAACTTGCAGAGCGTATGGAGTACAACAAATGACTTATTGTACACTCTAAAAATGTAATTAATTAAAAAAACATTCATATTATCATGTAATTTGTGCTGCTAACCTCTGATGTAGTGAGCATAATGTGCAGGAGAACTGGCAATGAAAAGAACTTCAGAGCTCAGACACAAACCGACACGCATGCATGAACAATAAATTTGGCTTCCGGAGCCAAACCAAAGTGACTGCTCTCATTGTGACTCTGAGACTTTGGAATCCCATTTCCTTCACATAAAAGCCAAATGCTGAGGACAATAGTTTTGTTTCAAATAAGTGCCAGTTCTGATTCAGGCAAAAAGTGGGTACATTTGGAAATGTTTGGAGGTGTGTTTGATTGAATTAGGCAAATTAATGCATTCTTGATGAAATTCAAAATTCCATGTTCACCATCCAAAGCTAAGTAATGCAAATTCATGTACTTTCAATCAAAGTACATTTTGAGTTTGAGGGACAACTTTCGGTAAGGCTTTCTTTTACAGTACAGTACAGTGTACTTACCTAGTACTGGCTAAGGTAAGTGCATGGGTTAGGGGTAGGTTCAGGGTTAGTACCTAGTTATTATCCTGTAATTGCAATTACTATAATAAGTACGTAGTATTTTAATGGGCAACAGGACTGTAAAAGGAAGTGTTACGAACTTTCTTCTTGAATGTAGAGGAAGTGCGTTAGGTATGCAGGTGTGTAGTGTGAATGCATTCCTGCTCCCGGATGTACAATGTTGGGATTGTCCTCTCACCCTTGTATTCTATGATCTAAAACATACTAACTAGGGATGCACAGTATCTTCATCATCAGCTGGTTATAAAAATTAGTTAATAAAAAAAAATGTAACAGACAACATTGAATGTTTTTTGTAAATTTTTTTTGTATTTTAGATTAACTCTTCTTCACAAGCTTTAATAACACTAAAAACACTGTTAAATGTAATCTTTAGCAAATTTCAAAATGAATATCCAATTTTCACACTGTTGCCTATATTATAATAGCCTGACTACATCAGACTTCCTACTTCCGCTAATTTCATTTCGCTCCTGTAGTGAGTCGGAGATAGCAGCCTATCTTTCAGTTTTCCAACGGCCTTTGGACGGCCTGCCAATTAACGAACAGATGGCGGGCTGAGAGCTGTGACGTAGACGCTAAGCGACGAGTTTTACATTGAAGGTTAGAGAAATCGAATAGGAAACGAGACACGGGATGCAATTCGCTCTGTTATGGAGAACATTCCGGGGTTTTTCAAACTGAAGCCAGAACAAGAAGAGTGTTTGATAAACCTTTTAAATGGAGGTGATGTTGTGGCCCTACTCCAAACTGGTTTTGGAAAAAGTTTGATATATCAATTGTTACCGTTAGTTACATCTTTCTACGAAGCAAAGTGAAGTAGCAGAGTCTGGTATTACCAGGTTAATATTATAATGCTGTGATGGCTAAAATTACTTGTAGCATATAAAGGGGCTATATGTAGAATTCAGAAACCCTTGATAATAGCGACACCGATGGCTGTGAAGTAAAATGCATCCAGCAACCTATTACTGAGACTGAATGTGATCCAAGGCCATGGTATACTTATGGCAAAGTTCTTTGAATTTCATGTTCATTTGAATATAAAGTATATGTGGCATTAATTCCTTGTCAAACCATCCACATTTTGGAAACTTTCCCAGCTCAAATGTTGGATTTTGATAATATTTTTTTCTGAAGAATGACTAACATAAATAGTGATTAAAGCCAAAATATTAAATGTCATGGATGTTTGTTTACTGAGTAATTCATTATTTTTTTTAGAGGGGGGTTAAAATGACTTGATTTGGAGCCAAATTACAGGGAGGTAAAAATGCATAAAGATGGCAGCATTTTATTTTTACTCAGAGATTTGTAGGTCTATAAATCTGTTGACTATAACTATCCTTGTTGCATGCCAAGTGAAAGTTCAGAAATGGGAAAAAGCACTTCTTTTGTTTTTTGCCACAAGTTTGCATGCCTGTAACTTTACTTTAAACTAAAGTATTTAACATATCTTCATATCCTTTTAGATTCGGGTTTTTATCAAACTTTGCTAAGCGTCATCCTTTGGACTTTCCTGCTGAAACCGACCCGAGAGTCGGGGAATGTCTCTTTTTCCGTTTTACAAGTGGTTCAGTGTTCACACATTGGCAATACAAAATGTGTAACATTAAATCTAAAATCAAACATTTATGAGGCGATATGTAGAATTGTTGTGTTTTACTTGATTTATTCTTAATCCATTTAACTGAGAATTATAACATGCTCAATGAAGACTGGAAGTCAAAGTTCAATCAGTTTACTGAAGACAAAGTTCTCCACACTTCCAAAGGAAAATGAAAATGAGTTGGAAATTACGTAATATAAGTTGGAAAAATATACAGAATAGTAAGAAAACACGTAAATCCATGTATTATTTATTTATTATCATTTTTAATTGGCCTGGTGCTTTAGTAACATTGTTCGTTCAGTTATTGTTTTCTATTGTGTATGATGAACACTGAGTATTCAGGCATGCTGCTGATAAGACATACACATTTTTGCATACTGTGCAGCAGGGAAGTATTCGTATTTGTTCATGTGCATGAATCTTTCCTTGAAGACTTTGAAATACCTTTGATTACAAAGCTTCTTCCATCCAAAGCTTCTAATTTCACAATCTTTTTTGTTGTTTTATGAGCATCTGTTCTTTGCATTTGTCTACTCTTGAAGACATCTGAAGAAAACAACCCGGTCTCATCCCAAGACGTCATATAACTGACGTTTTGGGACGTCTTTTGACCATACGTCAATATTCGCCTTTTTAGGGCCCCCTTAAACGTCGGTAGATGAGGTTATGGGATCCTAACTCTACCCCAGACCTAAACCTAACCCGTCACCTAACTGACGTTAAAGGTAAAGCGTCAGTTGTATGACGGCCCGGGATCGCCATCTACGACGTTTAAGGGGGCCCTAAAAAGGCGGATATTGACGTATGGTCAAAAGACGTCCCAAGACGTCTGTTATATGATTTTTTGGGATGAGACTGTGTTGAAAAAAATTGTACAGAGATGTCAGCAGTTCAGGCAAATGAATTCTTTGCAGTATTTTATCAAGAATATAGCCAGCAGTTAAAGCAACACTGTCTATAAAGAAGGGGCACTTTATAGTGTTGTCGTCTCAGCGGCCATGGCAAGCAGAGCTTACAGAGCTGGTAAATGGACCTTGTGTGTGTCTCTCCCACCCTATAACATCCTCAGGGGACCGCAATGAAAAGATTGAAAGTTTGCGACAGATGTTAAAAAAACGAGGAGTGAACTTGGATGCGTTCCTGCAAGAAGCCAAGGTTTTCAAGTCAAATGTTGCATATTTAATCCACCCTGACAGACTCCAGTCCATGTGAGAATGTAGCCTGCATGTCTTGCAGCTGAGAGAACCACTCTTTTCTTTTTTGAAACCCATTTTCTCACTCTACCGATGCTCTTATTTATGTGGAATTATTTATTTAGAATTTAAGATGGATCCAACTTTTTCTTGAATATGTTGGCTGAGTGAAACTGTGCTAGTGAATGCGCTCGGCTCCTATTAAACACATATTTCTTGCATTTTACAATCGCTTTAATGGCATGCTCAGGGAGTATTATGAGTCTCCCCTATTGCTTTTCTTTTGTGAAGATATCAGAGCACTAATACGGAATATTAGATTGGGTGAAATTGTGATCTAACTTTTGCCGCTATGAAAGTAGAGCACATTAGGGAAGCTATTCTGATGATAGGCAGTACCAATGTGCATTTTTCAACCGTGAACTACCCAATGCTTGGGTGAAAATGTTCGGGGAATTATCTGACAGCAACAGCAGAATTATATATCAGCTCTGGCCTTGGCTCATCCTGCCCACTGATATGTTGAAAATGTCTTTGTTCTTTATGCTTCAGCCATAGTGTTCAGGGCAGAGCAAATCCATCCACTCATGGGTTCTTTATTATTAATGGCTTACATTTTATAACAAAGGAGGAAAGTGATTTCTTAACGTGTGTTGGAAGATCATCTTAAACATTTGGAAATGTGTTTTGGAAGTGAGACCATGGTGGTAAACCTTTACTTGAATCTTATAAGGTAAGTTAGTTGTGGTCAGAATGTTGAGCACTGAAATGTTTGTGAGTGGCCAATATGGATATCTCGAGGGCCAGGTTAAACTTGTGGGTACAACAAAATTGGCACAATGCATGTATATTTTTTTATTTTTTTTATTTGAAGAGGCTGTGCAATGGCAAAAAATGCATGGTATGGTATAATACTAAGATCTGTATATTATGTACTACCTTTCAAATATTTGAGTTTTTATAAGAAATCACTGATGCTTACCACGGCTGCATTTATTTGATCAAAATACAGTAAAATTCGATTGCAATTTTATTACAAGGATCAGTGGCCTGGACCTGAGGGACAATTGTATGTGACGTCTATGAAAAATCAATAAACTAAATTTGTTTTACTTAAGTACTTAATACCATTACCTAAGTCTTCAGTATTACACGATACAGTTCTTCATAAATAATTCTGCTGTGTTGATTTGGTGCTCAAAAACATTCTTGATGTTGACATACAGTGGTGTGAATAAGTGTTTGCCCCCATGCTAAAGTTGCCTAAAAAGAGGAATAAAAAATCATCTTTTGGATATTGATCTTAATGCCTTAATTAGAAAAATGAGGAAAACTCCAACCTTTAAGGACACAAATTTTCTTTGTGAATGAATAATGTATCATAAATAAATAAATGTTTTTCCTTAAAATACAGGGTGCATAAGTCATTGCCCCCCTATGTTAAATTCCCATAGAGTCAGGCAGATTTTTATTTTTAAAAGCCAGTTATTTCATGGATCCAGGATAATATGCATCCTGATAAAGTTCCCTTGGCCTTTGGAATTAAAATATCCCCACATCATCACAAACCTTCCACCACACCTAGAGATTGGCATGGTTTTACTTCAGTTAGCCTAATAGCTGGTTTTATTTGCATTGAAAGATGATCTTTGAAAGATGATCTTTCAATGTACCCCATGCCAATGTATATGACAACAAATGAACATAATGATAGCCATTGAAACATAACATTGCTAATATTATTAGATAGAGTAGCATTTTTAACTAAATACGTTGTTAGAAAAAAGAACTAAAAAGCTGCACATTAAGCATTCAAACAAACAATAAATTTGTTTTTTTCCAATGATCCATGGATGGTCAAAGTGAGCATGATTGTTCCCTGAACTCTGCAAAGCTGTTTGCAGAAACAGTGTGACATTAATAAAAGTAAAAAGACAAATAAGCACACATAAAATTATTTATATTTTTTTTTTTCAGCAACAGTATCCATTAGGTCAACTGAGCCACTCGTTCTGTTTAGGTCTAATGAGCTCACATGACCTTTTGGTTCCCTTAATTTATGATTTTGCTCAATGTTTTCTCATTTCAAAATCAATTTGGAATTTTAATGTTGCCATGTCTAGATTTCTTTCCACTTTTCGCTAACGGCTCGGCTATGTTTTCCAGTCATCATCTTTTTAACAAGTGTCAGATGTTAGTTTTCTTCGATGTCTACATTAATGAATTTAAAGATGTTTTCACTTAAGCAGCCAGCAGATATTTCTAGCATAGAGCTATGCATATTTCATTTATTCAGCATAACACTTGGCCAAGAAACAAAACTTATTTTCGTCCTGTTACTTTTGGATCTTGCCACCATTTTTTTGTCTATGAAATACTCCGAACGTAATTCATATGCTTGAATTTTTTTCTGTACGCTTCTCAACAGGTTTTTTTTTTTTTGGGGGGGGGGGGGGCATCTAAAGAGAACTGGACTCCATAAATAATTGAGTTACAAGCATACAGTGCCAGGCATGAAGAAGCTAACTAAAATTCAAACCAACTATTGGCCCAGAGGTGTAAACATTAGCCTCATTAAACAGTTATATAAAAGAAGATTTCACAGGTTGCAAATGGACTTGTGAAATAGCAACAAGCAAATGCCTTTTAACCCTTATGAATTATTCTTTAATGCACACTTTCATGGCTCTGCTCTGATAATGTCACCTAAGAAGTGGATAAGTAAAAGGAGAAATTATGAACTGTTCCAAGGACAGTTTAATGGCCAGAAACCTGGGGTATTCTCAGAAGCCGAAACTCACTCGCAATGATTTCACTGGCACAGAAAGTCATCTCTGCATCTGCCATTTTGATGCTCAATATCGATTTGAGGCTCCTCTCAAAGCGACTCTCTTCTCGGGATCAATGGAAATGTAATTTGAGAGAAGCTTCTCCAACTCAAATGAAAAACTTTGCAAAATACATGCGGTGCAGAAGTCCCTAAAGGCAGGTACAGATTAAAGGGAAACATACTCTTTTAATCAGCTGGCTTTTAACTCCCTCTTCTAGATCTTATAGAAGCAGCACTTAACATGTACATTCGAAAGTCATGGGCTTTTAGACCTTTGCCGATGTGTTGCAATTTTGACAACATGTTAAATGGATTGATGATGGAGCCCTCATTGTTGTAGCCTGATTTTTTGTGTTTGATTTTATTCCAGTGCCCCTCATCACTGCAAAAGGAGATGATGTGGAGAGTCATGAAAAGGTAAGAGTTGAAGCATGTTTACTTTTGTGTAACGGCATATGACAGCAGTTTGATTTTGAATGGCAGATCTGTAATCTCCTGTTCTTTTGTTTGCTTCTCATGCATGGCTCAAGACATATCACCCTTTGTAAAAGTTTTGTATCTCCAGCATTATAAATGCAAGCTACAGCTATAATTTGTTTCTGCTGAAAGTGCACCAATTAAAGCTAACCATATATATATATATATATATATATCGTGGGGCCAAAAAGTATTTAGTCAGCCACTGATTGATTGTGCAAGTGCTCCTACTTAAAATAATGAGAGAGGGCTGTAATTTTCAGGTACACTTCTATGAGAGACAAAATGAGAAAAAAAAATCCATGAAATCACATTGTAGGATTTTTAAAGAATTTATTTGTAAATTATGGTGGAAAATAAGTATTTGGTCAATAACAAAAGTTCAACTCAATAATTTGTAACATATCCTTAACGTTTCCTGTAAGTCTTCACCAGGTTTGCACACACTGTTCGCACACATCTCCAAGACAAAACTGGGAACCATTAAAATAGCATAATAGGGCACTTTAAATCACAGCCTGGCAATTTGACAATGGCAGTAAGCCATATCACTATCTTGATTTTTTTTATTTTTATATTGTGCAGCTCTATTGTTCATGACTTTTAATTCCCTATGATGTTTTTACACATTTTAGATTGTATTATTACCATATTTAAAAAAAAAAAATACATTTAGATTTATGCATTGCATTCAAGTTCAAATATATTTGATCAGTCTATGAATGTGTTGCTACTGTTGTTCTTTGCTCTACTGGATGTAGGCAAATTATGAAACATACCACCAAGATGTCAGTAAGCAGTAGTTATGCATTGTTCAACTCTTATTGTAATGCCCATATTCTAGAGTTGAAAGGGTTGCAAACAGAAAGAAAAAGTCTATTTATCAGTTATCTGCCACAACATGCTGTTTATCATCGGTTTTTATTGGTGCATCCCTGAGGTAATTTATTCTCTGCATTTTAATCAATACGTGTTTCTTATTTGGTTCCAGATCCATCTTCAAATTGTCAGGCTGTGTCATTGTCTTGCAATAGGCATTCGATAGAGTTTGTCTAACTCTAAGGGACTTTGACAGGGGCCTTCAGAGCTGAAATGCTGAGCATATGATCCTTGCTGCAAGTAACATTTTTCTCTTTTATTGCGTCAGCCGTTTCTGCTTTCCGCCGATAGGTTTCATGGTTAATGCATTCATTTTCTGCTGTCGCTTTTGTTGAGTTTTAAGCAGAAAGGCCACTGACATTCTGGGTCAGGAGAGGGGACATAGGACCGAGAGCAAGAAGAGGAAGCAGATACATTAGAACGCATAGAATGCTGTATTATGCGTGTGTTTAGACCTTGGCCGGGGTTCAGATGTGCTGTTACCTCTGGGGTTTGAAGCAATTTTCCTTTTCTTTGTTGATATTTCCTTCTCCTTTTTTCAATCGATAAAATTAAAAGTGAAATAGTAGTTTGTTAATGTTACCCTCACTATGGTAGAAGGTTCACATGGTTGATTGAGTGTAAAAGTGGACATTTTAATGAATCGATCTCTCTAGGTCCTCTCAGACACATGGAGAGGAGAAGAAATAGACATGAAATAGTGGAGATGCCTCTTGATTTGCACAGCAGGATGACAGGGTGGACAATTGTTCAGGCTCTCCTACTGGTACATTAATGCTCTTCAAAGACTGCACATCCTTGTGCTCCTGGGGTGAGAGGATTGACTGGTTCCAGTCAAGGACACAAATGAATGTTGCTGTCATTGCAGTTTCTATTTTTCTGCCATTTCTTTTTGTGCATTTAGTAGGACTGTTATTCGCCTATACCATTTAAATGTTTGGAAACATTAGGCTACTATTTTTAATGTTTTTGTTTTTGAAAGAAAGTCTCTTATGCTCATCAAGTTTGCATTTATTTAATCAAAACATATACAGAATATATTACTTAGAGCCAGACCGATATATCGGCAGGCCAATATTATCGGCCGATATTAGGTATTTTCAAAAAATCGGCAGTTATAATAGCCGATAAATGAATATTTAAAAAATAAAATAAAAACGGACGAATCACGCTTCAACCATGTCATGAGTGTTGTCAAAAAGTGCAGGTAAAGGGATAGCAAGATGACATTGTAATTATAAGGTGGTTTATAACTATAAGGCAATGTAGGGACTAATTATTATTTTATTTATCAGAACTTTAACATATTTTGATGTTCTTCTGTTCTGTTAAAACAATAGAAACAAGTTTCTTTTTAAAATGCATTATCATATTATTTTAGTTAAAACTCATAAATAACTACAAATAACTAATGTTTGGGAAATCTGTTAATATTTTGTTGTGCGTTTCTGAAATAAGAATAAGAATAATAATATTCTTCAATAATATTCTCGGCCTTCAAAATCCGGTCTGTTTATCGGTCTGGCTCTAATATTATTACAATTTGAAATAAAGATTTCTGTGATGGTTCTGTGAAGCTGAATTGTATACATTTATTTAAATGACATTCAAAGCATTAATAAGAATAAAATTAAAAATAATAATAACATTAAAAAAGGCAATTTAGAGGTCAATATATTGTTTTTTTATTTCCATATCATTAAACTTAGACTGTCACGATTGTTAGATAAGCATTTGTTAGCATCTTGCACCAAAATGCAGAATATTTTTTTTTAGTTTTGTTGTTTGTTACAAACCATGCAATCCTGTTGATTCTTTTGCAGACCTAACAGCTGTTTTTGATCACGTGTTATGTGCGTAAAAAAAGCTCTGTAATCTCATTCTGCTGAATATTCTCAATCTCAGTCAGGAGATATGGTCAAATACATTAGTTCATTTTAACAGATTTAATATAATATATAATTAAATATAACTATATTATATTATATATAAGTGTCACATTTGTTTGACAAAACATTAACAGAATACAATAATAATTCATATATTAATGTGCTAATGTATTACCTATTATTGAATTCATTTTTCATTTGTTAAACAACTGTGTCATTTAGCACAATATAGTTTTCTTTTGTCTGAATTTACAGTAAGTGCCTGCAACAGAAATTTGTATCTGATGAGGGCTTGTTGAGGTTCCAACTGCAGCCAATGCTTTCCCTGATAAGCGATTGATAATCGCATTATAGCAGAATGAGATATTTCAGATTTGGCATGTCATCACCACGTGAACTCCGGCTAAAAGTGAAATTGCTGTCTTGTACAGGCTTTAATTATAAAGATATCCTAGTTTACTTTAAATATTTACTTTATGGAGGTTTTCTCCATAAAATTAGAAATTAGATATTTCGAAAAATATCTCTTTTTTTTTCTTCCAGACAGTGAAAGTCAGTGGGGAAAACTTGTACTCTATTAACTTTCATTATATGGAAAAACAGTATTGTTTCTCATTGTATTGTTTTATTCTTCTTTAGAATGTCATTTTTTGTGTGTTCCGAAACTATTTTTTGTAAACCTCCTTTAAAGACCCATAAGTCTTGGGAGACCCTAAAGACTACCTACATTTTCATTTACTTACTAAGGAAGGTCACTATAGGCCTATGCGCGGTACACATGCCAACATATTTGTACAGGACAGTGGTTTCATGCAAATTATGGGATGTACACTTGTCCTTGATCTTGGATACAGGACAGGGATTATAGTTTGGCTTGAAATATGGAAAATAATCTTCAACCTTCAAATCATGTGGTTTACAACCCACCCAACACCTCATAAAAGTTACACCAAGGTGCTGTTTTCATTTTCAGCTTTTTAGTCTTGCATGACCTTTGCTGTCAACCTTTTTCAACATTCCGCATTGGTCATGCAGCTCGAGGAGTGGCGCTGGGCTCGGAATCTCAATGGCTCAGGGAAACAGAGTCCAAATGAGACTCAACAGGTCACTGGTGTGTGCTGAAATACCATATCAGGACAGAGAGAGCGAACCAACCTTGGTCTGTGCATGGAAAAAAAAGAAAGGCGGGTACAATCAAGGATTTTTCTGATGATTTCCTTGATTGAATTGCTCTGGAAGGCGAGCACACACACATTACAGCCAACTCCAGTTAAGATCGGCCCTGTAAATTCAAGCAGCTTTTCCCATGTAAATTGACTGGTGACTAATTTTTACCTCTTCAAACAGGTTCAGTCCTGTCAGTGCTTGTTTAGCTGAAGGATATCGAGAGCCAGCTGGCAAATGTCACTCTAGCTACTTGCAATCTCGGCATGCTTGGATTGGCAGTTCTATGGCATTTGTGCCAAACTGTCCTTTCTGAAGATTTCCCAGAGTTTGTGTTAACACTCTAGGAAGCATTGGGAATGGTGAATAAACAGCACTTTCTGGGCTTACCAGGTTCCTTCTCTTGCAGGAGGATGAGAAACGGCCATCATGAGGGATTATGATTGGACTCGTTCCTCAGATCAGGGACAAACAAGTTCCTCCGCTGAGTTTTGTGACAACAGTTCCATAAACTAGGATATATGAAGTTCACTCTTTTTCTGCCATTGGCCATTGAATAGTAATTGGTTCATTGACAGCTGTACGACTGGCGAAAGAGGCTCCCGGCAGGCCTGAGATGCCACAGTGTCTAGAGTTTATTATGTTCTCTTATGACCTTGTGAAGCAAGAAAAAAGATTTTGTAAGTCCCACATGTGTCTTGTGCTTTTTATTTGATATGCTTTGCAATGCCCACATGCAGTCATGCTCTTCTGGGTGCATTGTTTTTTTTGTCTCTGATATCCCCCGTGTACCGCATGTTGGTGGGTTGAGTTTGTCTTTCATTTTCTTTCGGTTTTTTGTCTGTTGACTATAGCTTTTCTTTATTTTGTTTTGAAGTATTCCCCAAAGAACAAACCTTCCTTAGGAACTTCTTTTAGGGACTTCCTTATTGGTAAATAAATAAATGGTAAATAAATACAGCCCATTCTCACCCCCAAGGCGTCAGTTAAGTGACGCCTTGGGGGTGAGAATGGGCTGTATTTATTTACCATTTATTTGGACATGCTTCAATATCTGACGCTTTAGGCGCCCTTTAGCGTCAGTTAGACGTAAAATATACATCGTAATAGTATTTATTCATATTTTGAATTAGCTTTTATTTTTGTATTTTTTACTTTTATGTGCTTTTTTGATTTAATTTTTTTGAAACATTTCACTTTATATTCGCGTTAATTTAACTTTAAATTTCCAAGTTTAAGTTTTAGTCATTTTAGTACATTAGATATTTAAACTTAACATCCCTTAGGCAGCATTTCTATTTTTTTTCTATTTCTATTTGATCTGATATTAATATTTTATTTAAGCTTTATTTCAGCCAGCAAAAAGGATTTTTTAACAGTTTTAGTCATGTAACGTCCATCCAATTGGCCCAGTGATGGTGTCCAATGGTGTGATTGAAGTTTTCCTGCATGTTCTGTCTTTTCGGTGCAGAAAGTAATTAAATTCCATTTAAACTTGTATTAGCCTACCTCATTTTAACATGACCTTGAATTCAGGCTGGAATGCCAATTGATTATTTGTCATTTATATAATCATTTATGGAGACATTGATTATTCTATTTAACTCTATTTAACTCTGCTTCACAGCATGATATGCATGCTAAAGACCACCCTCACATTGACATGATTGGTTTCAAGGTAGTTTGTGATGTCAGAATCACCGTCAATTTCCTCTCTTTTTACTACAGTTTTAAGGAGAAAATACTCGTGTTTATTTATGAATTTGAACATTGTTTGTATATTTAAAACACCACATAGACATACAAACAACATAAAAAACCTGATTTTTCACCACAGGGTGTCTAGGCTCCCCATGCTTGCCATTAATTAAATAGTAGTTCCATAATCAGAGGTTATGACAACCACTATTCAACCAGAAAGAAGTCATATAACCATTCCAATAACTCCGAAGCTGTTCAGTTCAGCTAAAAAACCTGCAAAGTTCCCCTTTAAATATGGTCGGAAAAATCTGTAGTGAGGTCTGGAAAAGTATGGAATTTTGAAATGGAAATTGTGTAGGAACCCTGTTTCTTCTGTTCAGTCTGTTGAGGTCGGACGTCCTCGAGTAAAAACATGAACACACTAAAGCTGCTTTTTAGTAATTGAAGTTTTAATTCTGATTAAGTTATACACTGGCACTGTTTTTCTTGTTTAATACTGTAAAGCTGCTTGCTTTTAAGCAATCTATTGTATATAGTGATATATAAATAAATGTCACATGATGTGCCTTTACTAGAGTGCTGAAATGGTTGTATAAACATATCACAATGCTATGATCAGATTCTTATGCTTTATTTAAAAAAAATGCTTGCTGTTCTCTGATTTTTGTTGTGTTTATTCTGTTATTGAGAGGAAAGCATGCAGCACATATTTATATATGCATCAACTCCGCTCTTAGCAGTGTGGGCGGCTTCGGGATGTTTGCTAACAGTATATTGCTGCTATATAACTTCTTTTTACCCCTAAGCGCAGAATGAAATCCCCAAAAGAAAACATCTTTAAATTTGAAGTTGATTAATGATAAATTAAATGAATGAATAAACAATTTATTAGACAATTTATTACACAATTACAGTAAAATCCCCATTTAGACGTATGTGAGTGTAATTAATAGAGCTAGTAGATGATATAGTGGGAATGTAAACATTATAATTTGGATAGTATAAATATATCTCATGTTAAAAAAAACACACTCTCAGCAAACTGCTGTTTGGGGTTGTAGAGATAGAAGTGGATCTTGTATTGTCTAGAGTTTTTTTCTGTAGACAATACATGATCAAGGTTGTGTAAACCACATGTACCATGATAAAGCCACCTCCACTTGATTGTATTTATTATCCAGACGACAACAGTTGCAGTGGCCCATTTTCTCCCGTTTAGTCCGCTTCAGAAAGTATGTGAGGAGGAGAAACCCTTGAGCTTGATAAACCACAGAGCCTAATTAAGTCAGTGCTTTCTACCCACCCCTGGCACTGAGTTAAATCAGTTCTGATGTGGTCCTTTCTGCCCATGCATAAATTTTCCTCTCACTGAAATCAGATCAAAAAATGCAGACGTTTTGCCTGGCATCCTGTTATCCACTTTCTTCAAACAGGTTTATATTCTTCCCCTGTCGCTATATGATGAAAACGAGAAGGCATGCGTGTAAATCAGAACTTTCTGTGTGTGGATATATTGGTGCTCAGTTGCACAATATAAGGTGATGTATGTCTATGTGGGAGCCAGAAGATGTGTACAGTTTGATTAGCGGTGACATGCCTCATGACACACTTTCAATTTAAATGAATATGCCAAAATAGGGAATTGAGAATTTTTTTATTATTATTATTTAGATGCGTAACCTCTCATAAAGGCTTTTAGCATGCTGACAGTCAGTTAAAGGAGTAGTTCACTTTTGAAAAAACGTTTGCTGATAATTTACTCACCCCCATGTCATATAAGATGTCCATGTCTTTCTTTCTTCGGTCGAAAAGAAATTAAGGTTTTTGATGAAACTTCAATGGGTCCAAATGGTTCAAGGTCCAAATGAGAGTTTCAGTGCAGCTTCAAAGGGCTTTAAACGACACCAGACGATGAATAAGGGTCTTATCAAGCGAAACGATCGGTCATTTCAAAAATAAATAAAAAAGTTTAAGTTTTATAAGCACAAATGCTCGCCTTGCTCTGTTCTGTGATGCACGTTCGTGACTCTCCTGTTCGAACTCGTTTTTAAAAATGAACGAATCTTTTTTCGAGTCATTTAGTTTGTTGAATGAACCAAATGACTCGAAAAAAGATTTATTCATTTTGTTCAGCCCTTTGAAGCTGCACTGAAACTGTCTTTTGGACCTTGAACTGTTTGTTGCCCAATGAAGTCTATTATATGGAGAAAAATCCTGGAATGTTTTCATCAAAAACCTTAATTTCTTTTCGACTGAAGAGAGAAAGACATGGACATCCTGGATGACACAGGGTGAGTAAATTATCAGCAAAAGGTTTTTTTTTTTTAAAGTGAACTACTCCTTTAATCCTCTCCAAGAAGTTGCTAACATTGTTTTTTTTTTTTTTTAGAAAAGAAAATTACGGTCAGATTTCAATTGTGTGTGCCGATTTTTATTATATATGGTCTCTAGGATATGCTTTTTGTTGGTGTGAGGACTATGGTTATAATTAATAAAATGTTATAATTATTAGTTTGCCTATATTTGTTCAATATCTGTCAGTTAACCTATTTGATGTCTGCACTCAGCATCCATTTTTCCACTGAAGGACGTCTGATAGTGTGTGCTGGACAAAGACCAGCCTAATTATACAGGGCTTTCTGCCCAACTAGTCATTCAGACAGCCCACTGAGTAGTCGATTTGGAAAATATATAATTTTGAAAATCTTTTGTGAGGAAGGAAGCAGGGTTTTGTTCTGGCCAGAACCCACTTATTTGAAGAGGTCATTAATTTTTCTTTTCATTTATAATGTTCTCTGAGGGCCACTTATAATATTATCAGGATTTTGACATCAAAAAACATTTAGAAGAAGTAATATGCTATTTTCTATCCTTTTTTTTACCCTCTCTTTGAAACACACTGTTTTGATGGGCATGCCACATCCAATACTTAAGCCCACTGCTATGATTGGGTAACAGTTTTACATTTTAAAATAATTTTCAATGGCCTGCCATTTATATTTCAAAAAATCGTCCTATGTTGAAAAATATCTAGTTAGATTGTTGAAACATAGGCCAACAATGTGAAACATTTATGCGTCTTGTATATGTTTTGGTTAAGTCTCGGTTGTGACAAATAAAGTTTAAGGACTTAGAGTTACCACAGTTATAATTGACAAAGGATGACTTAGTGTTTTGTGTAAATGGAATTATGAATGAATGTGCCATTGCTAGTCACCTTGTCATTCTTATAGGCTATTCATCAGGCTATTCATTAAGGATTACAGCGAATGGCTTAGATCAAAACAATAACAAAAGCAGCGTCCTCTACGTTCTTTCTTCCGTATCCGGCAATCTCCCCCATTAACCCCATAAATGACGAAGCAAAGGAAAAAACAGCCAATCACAGCATATCGCATCTATTCACAGTTTAACTGCAGAACTACAGTATAAATACTCAAATATCAAATCATCTGTAACGGACAGAGCAGTAGTGAAACATGGTAAAAATAATGTTTACTCACATTTGTGTGTTGCAACATTGCTGTCGATTCTAATATAGTCGGAACTGCATCAACTTTAATTTTCAGTCTCTCTGAAAAGCCTGTGACGAACTTTGAATCTGCAGTAAAAAGAAGCGAACAAATACGAACAACAGTCTTACTCACGTGTTCTGACTGGAACTTCAGTCATCAGATGCCCATTTTCCACCAGGTGGTATGATTCTTTAGGGTCTTCATGTAAAGTTTGTAACATACTTTGGTTAAACTTCTGCAATGGTTGTGTAAAACAACACCTTTTCTACCTCCTTAAAGGTGTTGTTCACTTAAAAAAAAAACTTTTGCTGATAATTTACTCACCCCCATGTCATCCAAGATGTCCATGTCATTCTTTCTTCAGTCGATCATTCAAAGGACCGATCATTTCGCTATAAGACCCTTATTCATCGTCTGGTGTCGTTTAAAGCCCTTTGAAGCTGCAATAAAACTGTCTTTTGGACCTTGAACCGTTTTGTTCCCAATGAAGTCCATTATATGGAGAAAACCTGGAATGTTTTCATCAAAAACTTTAATTTCTTTTCGACTGAAGAAAGAATGACATGGACATCTTGGATGACATTGGGGTGAGTAAATTATCAGCAAAAGTTTTTTTTTAAAGTGAACTACTCCTTTTAAAAACAGCTCTGTTCACAACGCCCTGTTTCGGTGCATGTCTCTTTAAATGATAATGAGCAACTGCTCACCCCACCCCTCTCTTCCGTGGGGGGTGTGGACACAACATGTAAAGTGCTGCCGTAAAGTATGATGGCATATTGCTCAGAAAAATCCAAATGGATTAATTATTGAGAGTGTTTATTTTTTTTTTTTTTTGAGGATTAAAAAAAGGAGTGAATGGATTTTTTTTCATTGTATGGGGGTTGTTTCCACACACTGCAAAGATACATTTATTATGCATCCGATGACCCCTTTTAAGGTTAGTTGTGATCCTAACATTAAAAGGGGTCATCGGATGCAAAATTCACTTTTGTATGGTGTTTGCACTGCAGTGCAAAGACTGTGTTTTTCTGGCACTTTAAAACATCTTGTATTCATCAGAGGCCTCTCTATGATTTTTTTGCTGGAGTAATCCTGTGTTTGTGTATCTCGAATTTACTACATAACGTGTGAATCAGTGGGCAGGGCAGGGCTAAAGAAGTAATGATTTGGAAATAAGCATTGATCATCTTCTGCAGAGGCAGTCTTTCGTCGCACTATAACATAATAATGTGACACGATCCGAAACAACTCATCTTTTGACCATGGTTTCAATAAAAGCTGCCAGCTGGTTTTGGATTAACAAGTTTTGAGTTCTGAAAGGATGTTTTTACAGTCAAATAACCCCTTATATGTCAAAAGATGAAGGATATTTTGATTTCTCTATTAAAAAAAATGACTGATTGACATTTAAAACTCTAGTTTATTTAGTTTGTATGTCCTAATTAGGATCAGGTTTACAAGTAACACTATTATTCAACTTTTTATAATTATATTATTATAAATATTACATTACTATAAATAATTTCATACACACAAAACATTTATATGTATTTATTATTTTGACAGCTTTGGAATTCACCAGACCTCCAACCACAGCACTTCTTTTAGTTGCACACTTCCATTGTGTATTTGTTTCAGGGTCAATTATACAACTGGAGGTGGCTCTTCCATCTCAACAAGTCCCTGTCTTTGAGTTTGCCGGTCCTTTGGGGTTTCAGAATCAATGTTTTTCCCCTCTTCGGGTTGAACCTCTAACCGTGCCATGATTCACAACGTCACCTTGATGATTCAGCCTCTCCCTCTCACTGTAATGATGTGCCACACTTTGTCCGGTGTAAAGATATATGACTTGTTTCTCGAAGGGCTGCTTGGAGCTCAGGCCTTGAGTAATTGTTAGCAGAGTGGTAGCAATAAATCAAAAGCCATCCCCTTTTTTCCTCTTTATCCTCTAATATACCACAATATGAGTAGGGAGAGCATTGAAGGCTGCTCCCTTTTCTCTTCATGTCCCTGAGGAGGTGAGATTTGGTTTGAGTGGGGAAGGCTCGCAACAGGAACTCTGATCGATTCGCTCTTTCCTCCACAGTCGGCTGGTAGCACTGACAGCTCTGGTGGCAGAATGAGCTTCCTAATACCCTAATTGAGCTGAGCACTCGGGGTGAGAACAGCATCAGCTCCGGGCACCGAAACCACACAATTTGCAGTGAACTAATGACATTGTGAATCATGATTTATTAGTTCAAATAACCAAAAGGATCCTGTCCACATTTTGATGTTCTTTTAGAAATTTAATTGAACGCCTAATTTAAGCACACAGGAAGACTGATTCTGGCTTCATGTCGAAATGATCATGTTTAAGAGATTTGCACAAACAGAACCACAATGTCATAATTACCATTAGGGAAACTTGAGATGTTCTTTTATTTGTGGTTGATGGTAATTTGACTTACATAATACATGACTTACAGAATACAGGAAATCCTGTAAAAAAATACAGGAATAACAGAGGAAATATAATAAATGGCAAAAGTGTTGGGCAGGGGTGCCCAATCCTGCTCCTGCCAATCGACTCAACTGTCCTGCACAGCCCTGGGCAACCCTTCATGTCAAGTCAGACCAATTTTGTAAACTTTCCCGGCTCAACTTTTTGATTTTGTTAATGTTTATGTGAAGAAAGACAAAGATAATGAAAGCCGAAATATTAAATGTAATGTAGTATTAAATGGTATTCATATATCATGAATTCATTTAGAAATTATACATTTCATTGTAATATTAATAAATTAAAAGATTATTGTTTATATTTTTGTTTTAAATTCCATTTTAAGTCCCTGATTTTCGATGTAATGACAGACTTTTTGACCCCACTAAATTTCAATATTTTGTGTTGCCTACAAAAGTTATTTGAAAGCAAACAAATAAATAAACTTACATTTGCCCTAGATGCCCATTGCATTGCAATTTACATATCTGGTATTGTCAGTAAGAACTTCCCAGGAGGACTTGATGACCACTTTACATTTAGAATAACCATTAGTTTGCAGTTTATTTAGTCTTGGGATACGTTCTGTCTCATACACCTCTCTCCCTTAGTGTTTAAGTTGTACGTATTGGCATGCTTTAATAGTGCTGAATTTTTTTGTCAAAACGAATGATGTTATGAGTGCCTCTAGGTTGGACTTTTATTTACTTGTGGTTCATTTGTAAAAACTGCCTCTAATGTTGTCTTTCTCTCAATTTCTCTTCTCAGATCCATGACGCTGACAAACCTCCCTCTGAGAGTCAGCTCGGTGAGTATCCAAGCAGCTTCTGTTTCCTTTCACATCCTGCAAAAGTCAACCAGAGTGTGAGGAGCTTTCAAAAGACACCAATATTCCTGTCAGAGACTTTAAGTTTTGTTTTAGTACCCTTTCAGTTTGGTAAAACCATGTTCTTAAAGGGATACTCCACTTTTTTTGGAAATAGGCTCATTTTACAGTTGAGTTTTACCGTTTTCGAATATTTAGAAGAATATCAGTAACCAGACAGTTTCTGGTCTCATTGAATTCCATGGTATATTTTTTTTCCTACTATGGAAGTCAATGAGACCAGAAACTGTCTGGTCTCTGATATTCTTCTAAATATCAGAAAATCGGCTGAATGAATTAAAAAACGGTAAAACGGTAAAACGTTTAACCCTGAGGGAGTTGTTAAATGAGCCTGTTTCCCAAAAAAGTGGAGTATCCCTTTAACACATTCCATATTGTGTTTCTTCTGACCAACTGTAAGTATAACTGATGCCCCATCTAAACAGAAAATGATGATGTTTATTTTAGATGGCTTTAGTTAATGTGGCTTTCCGTGTAGCAGGATTGGATTTTAGGGCACGGCTAATTGATTCGGGTCATCGTTTGCAGTGTGCTCTACGTGTGTTTGATATTTCAGTGTAGCGAGGCAAATGAGAGTAATCCGGCATGGCGTGGTGGAATGAACAGACCGTAGGAGTTTATTACAATACCCGTAATTTAGGTCCTCTTGCATTTGCCACAGTAAAACATACGAACAGAAGGTGCGAAATGTTTTGGATGAAAATAACGTCATTATTTGACCTTAATTCCAGCAACCTTTACAGCTAAATGGAGACTGGTGTTTTCTTTTCTTTTGTCTTTAAAGGTCTATGAGCAACCAGCATACAAATGACTCTAAAGGTGCAAAGGTCAATTATGATTGGCTGTCGCTGCTTAACAAAGGAAATCGCAGTAGATGAGGCATAGGAAAAGAGAAATGACAAGGACATGTTAAAAGATGAAAGTAGATCAACAGTTTGAGCATAGACTGGGGTTTCAATTACTGTATGTACACGCATGAAATTAGCCAAAAGGAGAGTAGAGTTAAACATGGTCTGTTTGAAATTTTTCTTTGTCTGACTCAAAAGTAGGCAAGTACGGCAATTAATCAACTTCATGAAGTGGATGTGGAGTCTGTCGAAATGTAATGACTTTCATACATCAAACAGTTGAAGGAAGCCTGAAGTGCAAAGATGGTTATATAATTTCACAAAACTCTCACTTTCAAAAAGGTGCTTCATATGCTTCAGCCCATAGTATGATTACAAATATTCTCAGAGCCTCTTTTTGCACCAAGCGTGTGACGCAGAACAATAACCTTTATGGTTTTGAAGTTCTCATCCTTATAGTCTCCCAGAAGTGTTTGGTTGCCTGAAGCGTTTTATGTGTATATATGTCAGAGAGGCATTCTTTTGAACTTTGTGTTCTCTTGTAATGCACTCTACGGATAGGGAAAAGTCAAGCGCACTAGCATAATCTCTAAATTATTTCTGGATATTGTCTGTGCAGCTAAAAATACTGTACTTCAGACCAAAGTCAACATCATCGGGATGTTGAGAACTTGGAAGTAGTTTGAAATGCATCATTCCTCCCAGAATAAGTTCATATGGAATATTTGACAGTGTTGTTTTTTAGAATAGTTTGGCCTGTATGAATTTGATAGGAAACCCAGGATGCTTCCCTCATCCACCAGCACTCCAGAACTGAAGTACCCGATGCCTCTTCATCCCTGTGCATAACAGTCACTTAACATAGTCATGGTTGCCATGGTGGTGATTTGACCTCGACCCTGTCTTATCTTTTAGAAAGTCAGGAGCCTTTTTTTAATGTAATGAAGCACGAAGAAGAGTTGGATGGAGTGGTTAGAAAAAAAGGAAGATTTGAACTTTAGAAAAGGGATAAAAGGATTTTTTTGTTGTTTAGCAATGCGTCAAACTGTAAAATTGAAAAGTGAGGTTCTGAGGTGTCCTTGAAGATGTTTTATAAAACTATCTGATTGAATTTTTTAAAACTGGCTCAAACTACTTCTTTTTTTTTAAATGTGCCATTTGAAAATCATCTCAAAACTCTCAGATGGTGCATTAAGAAGATATCAGAGTCATTCAAGAGCCTCAGGAAGGGCGAGATAACAGTTCCTCTGGGTTTCATTTTCAAATTGGAGATCTTTGAAGGGTTTTTTAATAAGGCTTTAATGATGTCGGTTTGACTACCTTCTGAGTTTGAGAAAGAAAAAGGATATATATCGAAATGACACCAATTGGTGACTGTTTTATTAATTATAGCACAATGACTGTTATTTATAGCAAATTTTAAAGGACTAGTTATATCTAATACCCAATTAATTATGTCATTACCTGCACACATCGCTTTATCAAAACTCTGTATGATGTTATTTATTCTATAAAACTCAAAAGGAGATGTTTTTCAGAAAACCCAAGCTGCTCGTTTGTATGCATTGCAAAATGGACAGAGATTCACACTGTTGCTCCAAATTAAATAGCAATTAAATCGTTTTCTCTCCTGTATTGCCTCATCTTTTAATATTTAAAACGGACACAGCTTGGACATTCTGCCAACATCTCCTCGGATCGACAACATGGTTCAATAGGGTGAGTAAATATTGACAGAATATTTTTTTTTATCCTTTTAATAAAAAAGTATGAGTTGAAAACTCTTAAGTGCATCTCAAGTCCAGAATGAAATGCCTAGAAGATTTTCAAAAGCTTGTTTTACTTAAAAAAAAAAAAGGAACCTTGCCTCGGTATCATCAGTGACTCTTTTTCATTATATTCTCGGTTCATGGTTACTCTCTGGACCATCTCCTAAAGGATCATTCACATGAAAAATAGCTCATGTAGATACATGCCATACTGTAATGCTTAATTAACCTGGCTTTACTTCTACTTTATCCAGCACTGATGGCACTTAGGTTTCATAACACAACACTTAGATGTGCTGCTGTGTTTGTGTTGGCGTCTCTGATTTATAATGTGATTACGTCTATAAATATGATTAAGACTTTAGTCATTGTTCATAGTCACACTGCAACAATGTCAGGTTTTATTACTTGGGCGTGTGCCAAGTTATTAGGAGTCTTTGCAATTTCTGCATTGGTAATGATCAAGGTTATTCTGCCAGAAGGCATGCAGAGCATGGCTCAAACTGTAGTTTAGTTCAATGACTGGCTTGCTTAGATATATTGTAAGATGCGTCAGCGTGTGAGCTATCTACAGTATCTATCTATCCTATCTATCCTATCTATCTATCTATCTATCTATCTATCTATCTATCTATCTATCTATCTATCTATCTATCTATCTATCTATCTATCTATCTAGACATCTATCTATCATCTATCTAGACATCTATCTATCTAGACATTTATCTATCTAGACATCTATCTAGACATCTAGGAATCTATCTATCCATCCATCCATCCATCCATCCAGACATCCATCTAGACATCTATCTATCTAGACATTTATCTATCTAGACATTTATCTATCTAGACATCTATCTATATAGACATCTATCTTTCTAGACATCTAGACTCTATCTATCTATCTATCTAGACATCTATCTGGACATCTATCTGGACATCTAGGAATCCATCTATCCATCCATCCATCCATCCATCCAGACATCTATCTAGACATCTATCTAGACATCTATCTATCTATCTAGACACCTAGGAATCCATCTATCTATCTATCTAGACATCTAGAAATCTATCTATCTAGAAATCTAGACATCTATCTATCTATCTGTCTATCTATCTATCTAGACATCTATCTAGCCCTCTCTTAACCCTATAGTACTCTCTCTTTAATTAGCTTTCCCTCTGCATCTATCACAACTAGCTAACTAACTATCTGACATTTGAGTGCCACAGATTTGATCATTCCTGTGTCATGAGACATAAAAAGAAGTTATCTTCCTCCTCATCTTAAATTTTTTTTCCCTACATCTCTCTGAACTCAAGTGACCCATATTTTATGGGGGGGATCTGCTCGGAAACTATCACGGTGTTGCCTCTTCTGAACAGCTTGTCTCCTAGATATGTGAAAACTCAGATGCTTTCCGAGTAATTAAAGCGCAACTCTGCCTTTTTATAAGTGGCTGAGATCATGTTTACTCAATCCACTTCCTTGGAGCGGTGCACAGTTTAAGACCTGATAATGAGGCTCACGGATTTGGAATCTTTTAAAGTGGAGCTGCCTCCAGGCCTTGAATTATTGATGCAAAGTAGGAGGTTTAAAACTGCCTTCAACGCTCATTAGTTTTCGGGTGAGATGCACACAGGGACAGGGACTGCAGCTTTATAATGAGCATGATTAAACCAGCTCGAGCTCCCTTGCCTAAGTTCAGGTGTTGGAGTCCAGGAAGTTTTGTGATGTCCAACCCTTGCTGAGAATCCTAATGAGTGTTATTCTTTTTTTTCTATTCTGCCAAAAAGTGTCTAGCTCTCTCTGCTTCTTTCCCTTCAACTAACAACCTTTCTCTATCTTTTAAAAAAAAATTGTCATTTACATCATTGACCTTTCCATTGGTGAGTTTAATATGCATGTATATTGACCATTTGTGCTGAGTAATTAAACATACATTTAAATATAAGTATAAAATCGTGAATTATTACCATTAATGCAAACATTTATATTATATAATATTCTTAAAAGATATTCAACATAAAGTTTAAATTTACTAGGAAATTATTAGTCAACTAGTTAACAGTTTCTAGAATTTTTTGATTTTTGATCTTTAGCATCAAATCTTTACTTCAAGTTAATAATCTCAAGAATCCTGTATTTTATACATATAAGAACATGTCTTATGTAAATGCATCTGATTAAGTCAGGTGAACCCAAAGTCAGCCTAATTATACACATCTCTAAGTCATATTTTCTTTTCATCTTAAACCTAAGATGATTATATTTTTTGCTTTTGCATTAATGTCCTTCTGAAGCACCTGCGGGGGCCTTAAATCTGAAGGGCTATTTTTGCTCTGGCTGATATACCCAGCCTTTTTTTGGTTTGAATACTCAAATTCGCTTTTCTTTGCCCATCTTCCCATCTTATCTTGTTTTTCCATCTTTTGCTTCCATATCATCCTTTGATCCCTTTCATTCACTCTCTTCTCTCTTTCCCTTTCTGAGGGTGAGTCAAAAGGAATTTGGTTGCTTTGCATACAAACTTGGATCGCCCCAAATCGTTACATCTACAGCAGCACAATGATCTGAGTCACTGGTGCACAGCCAGTTCTACATTGAAACAATCAACTCTGGGCCAGGATGCACACGCCACCGCTCATGGAAATGAGCCATCGACAGTCTTTCTTGTCTCCCATCACCTGCCACTGAGCGTGCAAAATCCACTCTTGACATTCTCATTGTTCCTCCGTACGGCTTAATGGCCCCTCTTGTGTGGCTCTGTCGTTTAGAAAGATGATGTCTGTTATTGTTAAAGCAACATTCAAATCAGGAGTAGGCGAAAAAATTGTGCCATTATTCTTCCCATTGCTTTTAGCTTTCCATCTGGTACTCATTCTTGTCATGCATGATTGACTTGATTGACGGAACAAACTCTCTCTCCATTTTTTGCAGTTATTCCAATTATCATTGATGGAAACACTGCTGGTTATTTGTACTTTTGCCAAGTCTCACTATGATAGTTCATCCAAAAAATAACATTTTGTCGTTTCTCACTCTTCATGTTTTTCCAAATCTGCATACGTTTCTTTCCTCAAGATGAGGAAATGAAATTATGAATGCTGGTTGGTCTTTTCCATTCAGTACAGTTACTGAAGCTTTCAAGCTTAAATTAACTTAACAAAAACACACAAAAAACCACAGAACTGCAAAAGCACCCTTAAAGGGATACTCCACTTTTTTTGGAAATAGGCTCATTTTACAACTCCCCCAGAGTTAACAGTTGGGTTTTACCGTTTTTGCCTCCATCCAGCTGATTTTCTTATATTTAGAAGAAAATCAGTAACCAGACATTTTCTGGTCTCATTGACTTCCATTGTATATATTTTTTCCTACTATGGAAGTCAATGAGACCAGAAATTGCCTGGTTAGTGATATTCTTCTAAATATCAGAAAATCGGCTGAATGGATTCAAAAACGGTAAAACTCAAACGTTTAACTCTGAGGGAGTTCTAAAATGAGCCTATTTCCCAAAAAAGAGGAGTATCCCTTTAATGTATCCACTTTAGTAAATGAGACGTATGCACTATATTCCAATTTTTCTGAAGCCATGCATTAACTTTTAACTTTTTAATTTGACTAAGTAACCAGTTTTATTTACTGCAGCCAAAATTTAACCGATTGAGTGAATTGAACAAGTACTCTGAATCATCTGAAATTGTGAAACAATCTTTCAGAGTGAATCAACTGAATTATCTTTCCAATAAATCATTCACAAATTGAACATCATGATTTTGAGCCAAAACTGACATAATTTTTTTTAGGGGGTAACTATTCATTTAAAGGTGATGGATTGAGTTCTCTGCACCTGTTTTGATGACGTTCAGAGATTTGACAATCTTCCAGCGGGGGCACGAGGTGACTGTCCTTTACTCTTCCCCTGGCCACCTCAGGCAATGCAAACTGTCAGCAAGGGTTTTTGCCAGGTGGATGGACTGAACCATCACACGCACACACCACACGGACAGCACATTCGTTTCTCTGCATTCAGTCAGGCATGTACACACTCTTTCTATGTCTTTGTTGACTAAATCTGTCTCTGAAACCTTCCGAGTTCAGACTGTCGGAAGGTTTCGGAAAAAGGCTTGTCTCTGGACTTTTTGAGTGAAGTCCAAAAATGGAGCAATAAACCTGAAATGGTAGATACTGTTGGTTGGTTAAACATTGCATTTTGTGCTCCCTACTGGTGTGCCCTCAAACATCACCTCCAATTACTGTACTTCAGTGCCAATGCTCTCTAGTAGATGCTTTGTTGGAACTTGTGAGCACCCTAATCGCTGAAACTTTTTTTCTTCTTTTTTTTCACATTTCAGCAACTGCCATATGTCTTCACTGCTCCGTTTCACTGAATTTTTCTCTTCGATTTAAGGCGATATGAGTGCACAATATAGACATTTTAGCTTTTTTGGCTGATCCAAGCACGGCGCACGGAGAAATTCTTGATTGCTTATTATTGGTTGGTTGTGCATAATATTTTTTGTCCCCAGCCCCTTCTTTATGCCACCAACTGTTCAACGGTCTTCTGGAAAATGGCATATTTTTATGTATTTGCATTTGGGTCTTCATCTTTAGAGAGAAAATTGCCATTTGGATTCAATTAAATAGTCTGCATTGAGATCTATTCTTCAGTAATCAGTCTGTTTTGTCAATACTCTGTTTTCAATCTTACATTTTCACCCCAGACTTGTACCCGATTCCTCTGGGTATAAATGTGATATTTTCTCTTTAACTTTGTACTCTCTCTCACTGTCTTACCTCTTTTCTGTCACCTCTCTTTCCCCCTTTCTATTATCATATGTAAGCAAACAACATCATGTCTTACTTTGTTCTGGGTTGCTGTAGAACTAATTTGAGTTTCTGCTGTCATGTTGTAGTTTCATTTGTTTGTGTCACCGTGGGACAGAATCTGGTTTTTGTTCCTGGGATGCAATAACATCTGAGGTTCATTTTTAGTGTGTGGTCTCAGTGTGACTATAGAATACACTTGCATTCATGCATTCATCGGATACTTCCAAGTCTTAATATCTTAGCTGAGTGTTTATTGGCAAACTGGAAAAAGAAAATCCTTTTTGGGAAAAAACAGAAACAAACAAAAAAAACAGCTGTGGTTGCCAGAACCTCACTGTAAAATATGATAACAATGTTTATGGACGTGTGGTGCCTATTTTTTTTAAAGTTCATAACCATGTTTGACAGTAAATTGCGCTATGCTTTTGTAATGTTAGTACTCAGCATAAACTTTCCACTTTTGTTTTATTTAGTTGCCAAGGCAACATTTTAATTTTTAAAGTTTAAGGTTTTCATCTAATATTTATTCTAAATATAGCTGTTTTTATATAAATAATTATATTTTAGAAGGAGGAATGTTTTCTTTATGAGAAATAATTACAATGTTAGTTGCATTTGCTTTTTAAATCAAATATAATTAAATATGACATTGCACACAGGGAGTTATGGGAATGTCCTAGAAGTGTGTTGTCTTGTTTTAGGGGCCGTTCACATGTCGCGTCTTTTGCATGGTCAAGTTCATTATTTTAAATGTAGACGCATGACAAGTTCACTCATATATTGAGCGATTCCGGCACGTGCTTTTCCCAGAATAACATTAAAAGCTCAGTTGATGATACTGTACCAGTACAGGGCTGTTTTTTTTAGTCATGCATAGGCTGGAAATCCATTTATCCATCGCTGAAACTACTACTTCTTCATGGAGAACACTGCTTATGATTGCTTGGCAATGGCAGGCACCACGGGAGAGCAAGCTTGCATGCGCCTTTTGAAAAGAGAAGAAAGCGGCACGTTGGGTGTTTTTCTTCCAAAGCAGCGTGCATATATATATATTTTACAGTTTTTTTGCAGTAAACTTTCTTGTTTTTTTACATATGGTAATTCTCTTTGCAGATGGTAAGGTTCTTTCACAGGTTGTTCGTTGTAACATTTTTGCAGTATTTTTACATAGCATCTTATTAGGTACTAGTGTTTCTGCAAAGTAAGACCCCTGGAGGGTGACCAAACCCTGGAGAGTGTGATGAAGGGAAAAAAAGGCATAGCTTTGAAGGTGATACTTTATATGGGGAAAACAATTCAGGTGACTAAGGCTCAATTCTCCTGCGTCTCATTCAATACATCTCGCTTATCCTGAAGATCCAGTCCCTTTATCTTTCGAGTCACCCCTCCAGTAGAATACAGATTGAGCAGAGAGAGAAGTGAGAGAGGATGGAAGAAACCTGACGAAGGATCACATGATTCTAAGCCCTGTAATCAATGATACCTCACTAAATAAATCATAGACCTAACTCAAGTTCCCCACTACTTTCTCTTCACATCAACCACTTCTGTCTCCTCTCTCCATGTCAGAGTTTGATTGGCCTTCTCATCCAAAAGTAGTCTATACACTGACTGTTTGAAGAGCCATTCTCTACAATTCAGTGGTGATCTGCTCTGCAGTGAAGATATTGCTGTTTTAAAGCCTTGTTTAATAATTCAATACATTTCTTAATTGCTTTCTTAGCTCCATCACGCATAGTCCTCTTCCGCAAATTTGATGCGTGCAAAAGTGATGGTGACCAAGCTTAGAGAGAATGAGGCTGATGTAAGGTTAAAAAGAGAGACAAAATGTCAATGCTTTTCCTTTTCCCATCCCTCTGCTGTTCCGTTGTTTAATGATTAATCGAACGCTATTAGTGGAGGCCACACCATTTAAATTCAGCTTTAATTAGTTTCTTTTTTTACACACTGCTCTGTGCTTTTATTCAGGCATAGAGACACAATGAAAGATTGGCAAGCACCTTATCATTGATGCTTGCTGGGACCGGATAACTGTTATTACTGTGGCACCCCACAATGCCAGAAAAGAAAGACTCTAAAATTTTCTCAGGCTTTTAATACACCTGCACAATGCCTGTCAGACCTGCACTTAACACACGCTATCACTCCGTTATCAAACCTTGTTAGCTGCCTAGCGGCTACTTGACTCCAGATTTGTTATTTTACCCGTTGGTCTATTATAATAATATATTATTTACACACATCATGTACATTAGTTGAGTTTTTTTAAAATGTATTTCAGTAACTTCTAACCCTTGCAAGATGACGTTTTTTGTCCAGAAGAGGGTAGTATTCTTATCTGGCAGTGGAAAAGGAAATTACATAATGCATTGTGACGAGTACAGTGAAAAAAGTAAGATAATCCAATGAACTGTAAAATGGAAGTTGGATTGAGAGAAAAGTTTATTTTATATATACGTTTATTTCATTCATTAACGAAAAGTATCAAAAAACTGTTTATTTTTGATTTTTTTTAATTAAAAAATTGTTCAATCTTATTTAATGTTTTTGTGTTTTTGTTCGCATTAGATGATTATGTTGCTATGTTAGCAACAATCTAACAGCAAACTATACTGAAAGCAATTATGAATCATGCCTTTTTGAACACTTTTTTTTGAGTATGGTCCTGTATGATAAGGGGTGGAGTTCCTTGCAAGGGCACTTTTCCTGGAAGAGTGCTTGCATATGTCAACCAGAGCAAGAGCACGCCCATTAATGTGCTTCTTTCGGGTTACGATGTTGTACCCCTCCCCTGCCAAATTCGGCACAACACCGGCATTTCAGTGACAAATGTTTTAAAGGAACACTCCGACTTTTTCGGACTTTAGCTTATTCACCGTATCCCCCAGAGTTAGATAAGTCCATACATGCCTTTTTCATCTCCTTAAAGGGTTAGTTCACCCAAAAATGAAAATTAAGTCATTAATTACTCACCCCCATGCTGTACCAACCCCGTAAGACCTTCGTTCGTCTTCGGAACACAAATAAAGATATTTTTGATTAAATTTGAGAGCTGTATAACTACCACATTGGCTCCTAAAGGACTGCCTCTTGACGGCCCAGAAAGTCAATGAAGAAAATGTTTAAATATCCCAAGTGACTACCGTGGCTCAACTATATGTTTATCAAGCGACGCGAATACTTTTTGTGCGAAAAAACAAACAAAAATAACGAGTTTATTCGACTATTTCTTTTCTTCCTTGTAGGCCAGAACGAGACTTCCTTAGATTTCCACGACGCATGCGCGAGAATTGCGATCTGCTCACATCAGCTTACACCACTTCAGATCGCAATTCTCGCGCATGCGTCGTGGAAATCTAAGGAAGTCTCGTTCTGGCCTACAAGGAAGAAAAGAAATAGTCGAATAAACTCGTTATTTTTGTTTGTTTTTTCGCACAAAAAGTATTCGCGTCGCTTGATAAACATATAGTTGAGCCACGGTAGTCACTTGGGATATTTAAACATTTTCTTCATTGACTTTCTGGGCCGTCAAGAGGCAGTCCTTTAGGAGCCAATGTGGTAGTTATACAGCTCTCAAATTTAATCAAAAATATCTTCATTTGTGTTCCGAAGACGAACGAAGGTCTTACGGGGTTGGTACAGCATGGGGGTGAGTAATTAATGACTTAATTTTCATTTTTGGGTGAACTAACCCTTTAAGTGCTGTAACTCTGTCTGACGCACCCATGACTAACCTAGCTTAGCACAAAGACTGGATGTAAATGGATACAGCTAGCATACTAATCCCAATAAGAGACAAAATAACGCAAACATTTTCCTATTTAAATGTTGTGATTTGTATAGTCACAGAGTGTACAAATAACAAGGTCATTTGAGACACCGCCATCTTTTAACCCTATAAATATTGGGAACTATATTCTCAGAAGGCGAAGCACTGCTACTTGGACGGAGGGATTACCACAGCATCTAAGACACACCGTGGTAAGGAGCAGAGAGTTCATTCAGAGTTGGAGTAATAGAGTCAGCAATTACTAGATAATAGTTTACATAGTTTTGTCTTAAGTTAAAAATCATTGGTTACCCGTAAGCCAATCACATAACGTTTGGTTATGACGTGTTATTCACCAGCTAAGCCGCATCACAATTCCACTATAAACACATGTATGAGGCGAAAACGAAACCATCGAGCGAAATACCGGAGTGATACCGGAGAATGTTATTTTGTCTCTTATTGAGATTGGTATGCTAGCTGTATCCATTTCCATCCAGTCTTTGTGCTAAGCTAGGCTAGCGATGGGTGTGTCAGACAGAGTTACAGCACGCACAGAGATGAAAAAGGCATGTATGGACTTATCTAACTCTGGGGGATACGGTGAATAAGCTAAAGTCCAAAAAAATCGGAGTGTTCATTTAAAAGAAGGCCGAGATCGATGCTGGATAGGCAGATTGTTTGAAACTAAAAGATGGCGCAGTTTCAGCGCTAAAAGATCCCAGTCATGATTTGGAATTGCAGGCAATGGGCGCATAAGTGCATATAATGTAAACAACATGAACATATACTGTAGAGAATCTAAAGATATCCAGGGAAAGAGAATGCAATACTACTCAATAGTTACTCAAAATGTACATGAGATTGGCAGAATCTGTGTTATTTGCCCTTTAAATGAAATCAGTGTGGGGAAATGTGTGTGAAATTCCCAATCGCATGGATTCCTGTTGAAGTGTCTGAATATTAAACTCGCTTAGAATGTTTCAAATTCACCGCCCGTTTAGAAGACAACTTCCCATGTAGACAGAAATGCAGCCTACTTGGTTTTAGAACATAGGATCAACTTTTGTTACCATAGACAAACCCAGTGCTCCAAAATGCATGTATACTATTATAAATAGATCTCGGAAAAGATCCTATCTCACATCCGTATGCTGACACATAGAGGTACATGCACACAAACTTGCAAGCGTACTTAGCACAAAGGCTTTTAAAAGTGGGATTTTGCAACTGAAAGCTCAAGGATGTGAACTGAAAGCTGAAGTGAACAGCATTTACATTTCTTTATAAATCCCTGTCTATCCCCGAGGCAGGCAGATCTGTAAAAGATGGGCACGCCGTGGTTTAGGTGGTAAATCCGCTTCCCATCAGAGCCGACAGATCAATAGCAGCTTTGAGGTGGAGAAGGACAGAGCGGAGATGGCAGGCAGCAATACTTAATTACAACAGCATGACAATACATAACAGATCATGCTCATGGCCCTGGGCTCTCCTGCCCTTTAGCTTTCCGTGGACAGAAGGTTCAAGCAAAACAACTGTAGCTTTCAGTCTACACAGACTTATGCCCTGTTTATTAAATAGCAAATGGACAACAGGTGTAAACAGGGACAGGGCTCAACAGAGCGAGCATTTAATTTGTATTTGCGAATAAAAATAGATCGGTGCGACCTGTAAAATGCATTTAGGAGCATTAATGCAAATAAAACTTCACTGTACTAAAATGGCCCCCATTTTTCAGAACTCGACGCGAATACTTTTTGTGCGAAAAAACAAACAAAAATAACGAGTTTATTTGACTATTTCTTTTCTTCCTTGTAGGCCAGAACGAGACTTCCTTAGATTTCCACGACGCATGCGTGAGAATTGCGATCTGAAGTAGTGTAAGCTGGTGTAAGCAGATCGCAATTCTCGCGCATGCGTTGTGGAAATCTAAGGAAGTCTCGTTCTGGCCTACAAGGAAGAAAAGAAATAGTCAAATAAACTCGTTATTTTTGTTTGTTTTTTCGCACAAAAAGTATTCGCGTCGCTTGATAAACATATAGTTGAGCCACGGTAGTCACTTGGGATATTTAAACATTTTCTTCATTGACTTTCTGGGCCGTCAAGAGGCAGTCCTTTAGGAGCCAATGTGGTAGTTATACAGCTCTCAAATTTAATCAAAAATATCTTCATTTGTGTTCGGAAGACGAACGAAGGTCTTACGGGGTTGGTACAGCATGGGGGTGAGTAATTAATGACTTAATTTTCATTTTTGGGTGAACTAACCCTTTAATTCTACGTGGCATTGATTCAACAAGGTGCTGAAAGCATTCTTTAGAAATATTGACCCATACTGATAGGATAGCATCTTTCAGTTGATGGAGATTTGTGGGATGCACATCCAGGGTTATTTTCTGTGAAATTAGGATTTTTCTTTACAGTGTAGCATGCAGCCGATGCTCACTAGTTTGTACAGTGTATTTTTTTTTTTAAATTAGAGAGTGAATATTTCTTTGCACTCGAACAACTTGGACAATGGGACAGTCTTAGAAACGGCTGAAACCCTGGGAAGAAGGTTTACGACTTAACTAGGGAGCAGATTGAGGCATAGGTTGTTTGCTCATGTCAGCTGTTTTCCACATTCTCACTCTTTCTTAGCCTGTCTTGGAGGAAGATTAGGAAGCTGTCACTTTCCTCATACCCCTTGTCTCGTTTGGGTTGACAAATGAGCCTCAGTTCTCGGAGCTGCTTAAAAACGGCTTGAAGGAGAAAACTCTGTCTAATCATAATTTATGTGTATGGCCACATTTTGCTGCGGATGTTTGAAAGAAAACCTAATAAAGAGATCCAGAGTGCTGTGGCTGGCAGAGAGACTTGTACATGAGTTTGAGCTGGAGCTAACATGGACCACAGCTCATGATGAAGTGACTGCAAGACTTATTAAAGAAGTGACACTTCTCATTGACGTGGGTTTTATTACATGCCAGAGCTTTCTTACTTGGGAGAAGTTAAATTCTCTTTGTCATTACCAGCCTACAGATTTCTTTTTTCAATGTAGGTGTTACAGTGAGTGCATTTTGCTGGTTGTTCTATAGTTAAACTTTATAGTTTACATTGCACTTGCATCAAGGGTTTTTAATATTCTAATATTACACGATCTAATGCTGTATGGTTTTTATATAATTATCGTGTGGAGATATATATTGAATATCTCTATGCTTCCTGTGTTTGTCCTTCTTAAATATAATATTTTACACAAATATTGTTTCCAACCAAATATAGCTTTTCTTTAATCATTTACATACCCCCATGCTGTTTTCATCTTGTATTACTTTCTTCTTTTGTTGTTTCAACAAATACAAAATGTTTAATTTTTTATCCATACAATGAAATTAAATGGGGACAGAGCTTCAATCACCTAATATATATATATATATATATATATATATCACTAAAAAAGTATTTTCCCCATCCATCCACTATTCTGAAAATGATCATATGATGTTTCCTGACTGGTTTGTTGATAAATATAAAGTTCATGTAAAGATTCCATGACTGTGACATTGGAGAAATATTCGGTGAGATCAATGTCTCAGCATGTTAAATCCGAGTCTAATTGCACCATTCACAGGCCTTCAAACGAGTCATTTTCAACAGGTCCACACTCTTGACTTAAAGCCTCTTATCACACATTTATCAATAAGGTTGTCTTAGCTAGTTCTTTGTTTGTTAAACCGATTATAAATGAATCCTTTGTGAATTATTCAAGAGACCATGCTGTTACATTTTTATGTAGTACAAAGCTATTGTAGATCAAGAAACATACTCCATCTCAAATCAGGTCTTGTCTGTTTTGTAACCATGGTGATTTCAGCTTTCGCTTGGAACATTGAACTTGCCAGATCTTAACTTGAGACTTGAGATGGGAAGTTTCTGTAATACGTCCCCAGTAGCATAACTGTACGGACTTGACCTAAAGCCCAGAGAGTTCTGCTCTATAAAAACAGTTTTTTTTTAATCTTAATCTTAAAAACATTAAAAATCTTTTGAACTGGCACCAAGGTTCAACGCTAACTGAAGAACATATGTGCTAACCATAGTACAATGTTTTTATTCCCTCTTTAATAATTGTGCCCATCTAATTTCTTAAAAAAAAAAAAAAAAAACATTTTAAACATGTTAAAATGATTTGATAAAAATAAAAATGTCCATGTCCTTCCTGTGCTTAGAGTTTATAATGAATACTTTGTATAGATATGCTTGACTTTGCAACAAAATAATTCTTACTCAGCCTAAATGTCATCATTCTTAATGGGAAATATGGTATGCCTTGCAGGAAGCAAATTAACGGGGATGACATTGTGAGTTTTTTCTGTTTGTTGTAGACTTGAAAGAAGTGGTGTTTGTCATCCAGAGCCAGAGGAACTCTTTCCATGTGCAGCAGGCAGAGAAACTAAGAAAAGACCTTCTTCAGCAGACACAAGCTCTTCAAGAGGTATTGATATTTATTTTTTTAATTCATATTTTCACTTCTGTTTTTCATGACCATTTGACCTCATGCCTGGCATGTGTTAACAAAATTTACTCTCATCAGTTCAACCCAAAGATAAATTATTTGTGCAAATATGCTCCAGTTTTGTCCATGACTTTCTGGACAATTACACCCATCTGTTATGAAACGTTTGCTAAGCCAGATTTGCAATACCTGTCAAAAGTTTGAACACACCTACTTATTCTTCATATATACTGAAAATTCTCATTTTAGAAAAGGCAGAAAGGCAAGAACAGATTTCAGACAAGTGACATTTTCACTAAGTGAAGTAGTGGGATTCACATTTTAAATGTTAAAAGCTTTATTTCAATGAGAGAAACTGTTGGGTTCATCCTCAACATTCCACCCTTGTGACCCTTGATACTGTGTTCTATTTATTTCTCAGAATAGTGACCATCCTTTGAGACTGAAAATGTAATGCAATCTATTTTCTTCCTCCCCTCACATCCTCACCTGATAGTTTACTGCTTTTGTTGACAAATGCTTTCTGACTGCCTGTTCTGAAAATCTGGAGTGCCAAACCACAATAACCTCCGAGCTCTGCACCAGTTCACTAAGCTGTCACCCTCCGATCCAATCAAAACCAGATTAATAGACCGCTCATATCCCTTCTGCTTCCTTTCTTTCATTCCCAGGCTCTTCTTTTTGCTGAAAGTCTGCAAAAATGTAAAGGATCTACAGCACAGTACAATGGATGTTCGGCAGTGTGTTGTATATTCTTTCATCTTTCTCATCTCATATCAGATTAGATGCTTTTTAGCAACACTGTGTGAACACAAATGAAGTGGGAAAAATGCAGTGCAAACTCTGGACCTCCCGGCAGAGCGGGATGACGAAGGTTCTCTTGGGAAATCTGGTCATCGATGTCCCAGATGATGGGGCTGGAGGGAGGATAAGTTCTGGTAGCGAATCTTTGGTTGAAGCATGATGACGACGAGAGAGCATCCGCTTTGCAATTCTTGCTTCCAGGTCGTTATGACATGGTAAAATCAAAGCAGGTAAAGATTGCGATGATCGTTGGTAACCTCAAACTGTTGAAATTGCACAGTGGTGGTGTGAAACTCACATTTCTCCAGTTTTAGGTATAGTTTATGAGCTCTCAGTTTCTCCAAAACTAGAGTGACTTGGTGCTGATGCTCAGCAAGAGATGAGGAGTAGATGAGAATATCGTCGATATAGAGAACCACGAATCTGTTGAGATAGTCTCGAAAAACCTTGTCCATGTAACCCTTGAAGACAGCTGGGGCGTTGGACAGTCCGAAGGGCATGACTCGATACTCGTAGTGACCAGAGGGCGTGACGAATGCTGTTTTCCATTCATCAGCTCATCATGTACACACTGCATAAATCGAACTTGATGCAGGCTCCACGCAGCTGCTCCAATGCTGCTGGGACCAGTGGAAGGGGATAACTAAACTTCACAGTTTGAGAGTTGAGATGACGATAATCAATGCACTGTCTTTTAAAGTAATGGACACTTTTTGCATTTCTGGGTTTCTCAGAAGCGGAAGTTGTGATTATTGGATGAACTTATAGCAATAAATTAGAGAAACCGTGAAATATATTTGTTTTGTTAAAACGCGTCATCACAGTCTGTGAAGAGGGTCCATAGACTAAAGGAGAGCTTCTATAGATGAGAATGGATAACATCACAGATATATGGAACTTCATTGTTCCTCAAGGAAGTTACAGCCTCGTACCTTCAAGCCTTTGTAGGAAAATAGAGCTTGCTACTTTATGCATTGCCGCCACAAGATGTCAGCACTTGTCTGAGACATGAGAGGGTTGATTTCTGATGCTTAATCCTTGTTTCAGTAGAGCAATTTGTTTCTCTTTAGTTGGACTCATGAGGCCTAACATCCATTCGTCACAGAGAAAAACTCATGCAGCATGCTCAACATGGATGTGCACATCAATTCTTACCCTCTCCATTGGTCTGTGAACCCTGACAGCGTATTGTTAGTGTAAATTAGACTTCAGATTTATCACTCTTGCCCTGTGTTACAATGCTCACATTAACACCCTAGTGTGCAACCAGCAATGAATGTTATGTTATAAAAGCTGTAGGATGTTTGTTCCACCTCTGGGGGTGCTGCAGCAGCAGAACAGTTGGGGCTTTTACAGCAGAAAACAAATTCAATAAGACCAGCAGTTTGTTAGTTCTTCGTTTCTAAAACCCTGAGAGGACACAGAACAAAAGTCTGCAAACTAAATGGCAGCAAATGATATGACCTGGACAATGGTTGAATACAATTAATAATACAATTGAATACAAAGGATTTTGTTGACTTCTACTTTTACTTGACATATTAAAAAGAAAATAGATACTTTTGTCCCAAGACTTTTGTCCTGACCCTTTCGTAACATTTGCAGCTGCAAAGTGTAAAAAATAACAAAATTGATTGTTCTTATTTCCAGTTCGGAAATGAATCTTTTGATCAATTCGGTTAGTTTAAATTTGTCAAACTAGTTCAAGAGGTGTGAGAATTTTGACGTCTTTGACGATTGTGCCTCCTTATTTTCAATGTCCTGCATCTTGTGTTTTTAAGAGCAAACTCGTTGTCTGAACAAATGTATTCCTCTTACTGCAGTTTTATATCTAAAAAGATTGCTTGATTTTGTTGTATTGTGCATTTGTAGTAAGACTCTCTCATTTAATTATTCAGTTCTTGAGTTAAAGGGACAGTTTACCCCAAGATCCCGTTTACTCACCCTCATGTATGCATTTATATCATTTATTCATTCGTTTTTTTCTTGTCGTTTTAAGTTTAAAATGGTCAACGGTGTGCATGGGGCACATGCAACTCCAAATCCAACACAACTCCGACTCCAACCCTTTCCCAAGCCACGTCTCAACTGAGATTCAGCCTCGTGATAACTGTCTGCTCTGGATTAAGTTATACGATTAAGTTATGCGGTAGACCACAGCACCAACTAAACGTGGATAAATTAAGGATGTCTACATCTGTTTTAAGTTAAGTCAACAACGTTTTTGAGCGGTATCTTATTTGAACATAAAAGTTAAGCTAACATTAGAAAACGTTGACGTTAGCTTCTAGCTGTGCTGTACATCATGTCAGTTAGCTTCATTAACGTATCTGTAAATAACCGAGATAACAAATGTTAACAATGTTGTGCTGAATGATTCATGTAAATACTGTAGCAAACCAAACGGTGATGGCAACGATATGTGGGGTTATCACGTTTACACTGTGACCTGTACATTTTTGCCTGGAGCTGAAGCTTTTCATTGACTGACCTTCTCAACAATAAAATTATTAATATAACCGTCCAATGCATTGTCCAATGCCTCCAATGCAACCCTCCAGTTAAGGCCCTTTAGGTGACTTTGAGATGATATATAATCATTCTGTCTCCAAAAATCAGCAATTGCCTCCTGTGAAATGTCTCTTACTGTGACACCTGTCATAGCGCCCATGCGCGAATGTTGACTGTTTGTCCGAGTGAGTGGAGGGGCCATAGGTCAATTGCAAATGACTTGGAAAAGACTGGATAATTCATTACAGATAGTGGGGAGATTGTAATTAGTTTCATCCATTAGCTTAATTTTGCCCTAATTAATTACACTGATACACAGACCAGCACTCTTTAGCAGAACATTATAATATAATATGTTTGTCCCTTTCTCTATGGTAATCAGGCTGAATGTGCAGAGAACATTAGATAAATTAACCTGACCTCACAACTAAAATGTATCCTCATAATAAATAAGTATTAGTTTGACCTGACTTGCAGCTTTTTAAAATATTGTTTGAATGCTTCCTGCTGGCTTGTATTCTATGACATTAAGTACCCAAATCACACAAAAACAAAATGGGTATATTGACCATTATCTGCTTTGATTTATTTTTTGTTGCTGGGCAAAATTATGATGATCATGACAATCTTATTTATAATGTAATAATGTAAGTGTTTTTTTTTAACTATCAGTCAAGTTCTTAGACCAAGCTTAGATGGACGATAAATAAAACAATTTGGTAAGACTTGTCATTTTCTCTCAAGGCAATATTCCACCCAAAGCCTGACATTAAAGTATGTTTAGATTAAAAGACATTTTCCACAAACAAAATGGCACCCTGTGAGTATAGCGCAAAGGTTTATTATTGAACCGTTAAATCAAAAGGAAGAATTTTTTGGTGATAGAATTTCTTTACCAATGAGTTAACATTCAAATTGCATTGTCTCTTTTTGCTTTTGTCTTTTCATATGACATATAGGACGGACAGATCAGAGACTTTTAAGAATCGAGTGGTAATTTCTCACCTTCCTGGTCTCTGGGTGCCACGTGATTGAGCCAGGGCAATCATATCTGTGGTAACATAAGGTAGCAAGGTCACACCGACCCCCACATCTTTAGTCAGAGTGTGATCACAAACCCCTTTTTTCTGGTCACATCCTAATGAGCTGTATCAAGACACAATGGGTGTCTCAAAGTTCGCAGTCATTCGTATCTTTCTTTGGAGATAAGAATAACATTTTGTGAGCACATTTGTGAATGTATTAAGGGGTACTGAACATAAGCACTCTCTTATCTGATTCATTGTCACTCCTATTCAAATCACAATGTGAATTGACTTGGGGAAAAAATGTTAGTGCTGATTGGATGTTGAAAACCTTTTTTGTACTGCATATAGAACACTTTTATAGCTCAATGTTATGATTCTCTACAGGCTGATGGCGTAATTGTCCAATTTCATCATTTTCTACAATTTATTCCAATTATTAGACCTGTACAGAAAGTGTGTGACTGCAATCTGATTAAAAATAATATAATGCTCTGTGTTCATTTATGCAATCTTATAAGTTAAGGCCCTTTAGGTGACTTACTAAAATTCAAAAGTTTGGTTGTAATATGAGTGAGATAAGTGTGGCTAATGTGAAGTGAGCGAGCAATTTTAAGTAGCACATCTCCTTTGTTTCGTTTTTTTTAGCATATTAACTGATATGGGAGTCGTGAAACGAAACTACAAAAGTTTAGTCTCTTAAGAGCCATTTAAACTTATGAACTGTGTGAAGTCTATCATCTAGTCGTCTATCATCATTCTAATTTAATGAGAATAGTAATGTCCAACGCGCTATGCTGTTCAAAAGTTTGGGGTGAGTAGTTTTTGTTTTAAAAATTTTTTATATTTTTATTCAACAAGCACAAGATGTAAAATAAATCTCTGATGTGCCCAGACTGTGTATGTGAAGTTTTAGCTCTAAATACCCCACATATATTTTTATATAGCACGTTGTCACTTTTTTAGGGTTAGCAAAAAGGCACCGTTTTGTGTCTGGCCCTTTAAATGCAAATGAGCTGCAGCTGGGCTGAGCTTCAAGAGCTCCTCTATGTGTGTGTGTGTGTGTGTGTGTGTGTGTTAGCAGCTCCGATTACCTGACACAGACATGCTTAAATGTCAGAAACTGTTCTGCCTTTTTTGTTTAAACCGGACTCAGACAAAGATGGAGATACTAAGAGGAGACAACATGTAGAATCCAACTGGACATTTCTGAATGGTTAGTTGATGAATTTATGTTAATAATGTGGAGTTAACTATCTTCAATTAAGATATCCTGTCATGTAATCTATAAATCGCTCATATAAGAACTGTTGTGAGATGCACACAGAGTGACTTTCAAAGTTTGAAAGTTTGAAGGTCAAAGTTTGAGCTGACTCACAAATGTGCTTAACTACATCTCTTCCTCTTCTCAACATGGACTGTGTGTTCCTGGGGGGCGGGTTTATGGAAATTTGAGGGTTAGTGATGTCACTAACCCGGGAGGAAGCCGGGAGGTGTAGTTCCTGCCAGCCGTTTGTTGTAGTCCTTAAAAACGATTTCTTTAAAAGCAAATATCTCCCTTTGTTTTGAACTTTGAGCGTTGTAACTTTGATAATGTTGTTTATGCTCAAACAGCAACGTTACACACTAACTAAAGTTTAGAAAAGTAAAATCGTAATCAAACACCCCTTTAAATAATTAAAAGTGATAAAAATTATTAAAAGTGAAAGTAAATTAATAATAATAACAATAATGTTAAATTATTTATATTTCAAATACATACAGTTCTTTTTAACTTTCTATGAAAGTGTTTTCACAAAAAAATTAATCGGCACAATATTAATCAGCACAACTCTTTTCAACGTTGATAATAATAAGAAATGTTTCTTGAGTAGAAAATCAGCATTTTAATGATTTCTGAAGGATCATGTGACCCTGAAGACTAATAAGTAATAATGCTGAAAATTCACAAGAATACATTTTAAAAATATATGTTATTTAAATAATATTTCACAATATTACTGTTTTATTTCTTTTTTTACCAAATAAATGCAGCCCTGGTGAGGATGAAATATTTTTTTTCAAAAACATTGAGGTGTGTGTCTTAAACTTCTCTTAAATCACTCTTCTGTTCTCTCTTTGAAGTCCAGTCATGATTTTGCTGGCTGTTGTCCTGAAAGTAAACTGCTGTCTCAAATCAGATAAACTCACTTGATAGCTGGCAGTTCTCATGGTTTCCTCCCATTTTCTCTTCGTATGGCAGTAGCTGTAATAGAGTGTTTGTCTCTTTCAGAGTCCCCCTGTCATCCTGCTCCTGCACACACTGTCAGACAATGAGGGAGACTGGAGCATTCTCCCACTGCTGCCTTAGTAAGTGCTGAAAATACTAGACATTACAGACATTCAACATGGTGAAATCTCAATCTCAGTGTTAAAGGTTGAATTAGGTTATTCCTAGGGTTAATTCAATTGTAGTACTGATTGAATATCTATAATTTTTCTATAAGCTTTAACTATTGATGTTATAAATGTAAAAATAATAGTTATAATTATTAGCAGTAGTAGTATTAATACTGGTAGTATTGTTAGAATTAAAATAAAATATTAATTGTTATAATATAAATATTTCATAAGGAGTTACATTTTACAATCACTTTTGCCAGTTACTTTATGTATTTTTACCCTTCAAAATAAAATGGTTTCAAAAGCCACTGCAGAATCAACTCCAGAATCAACTGGCAACACACACTGGTTGTCCTTGAATTAATCGGTACATTGAATTAATCAGTTGAGTAAAAGATTCAGTGACTCACTTACAAGAACAGTCACTGGGCTGCATCTGAAATCGCATATTTGAGTAGGCAAAAGTAATTAACTCAAGTATTGACGTTTAGAGTGCTAAAAAGTATCTTCTATATAGTTTTAATGTGTGTGTGTGTGTTTTAACGGAATTCGTTGTTTTGGGAAGAAGGATGGGGAACCGGCGAACATTTGAACAAATAAATAAACAAATACAAAATTAAATTATAAGCCGGCAGCCCCTTGCGGACGACTGCTGGCTACACAAAACAGAAACAAAGCACAACATAAAATCAGGCCTGTTCCTCTCTCCATCTTCACTGTCGTCGCTTCTCCTTTATGCTTCCGCTTCTCTGTGAGAGAGCGGCGCGGGACCTGCGTCTCACAGGTGTCGTTCATTATCACTCACGCCGCTCTCTCATGTCACTCAGCCTCGTCCTGCTCGCCACAGAATGTAATCTTGACATACTATATTGGCCATGTTGTCATTATCATGTGACCTATCAGCGTCAGTTGTGTTGCTTTACTGCAATTCATAATCCTCTCCTGTGGCCTCATGGGATAGTAAAGTGTTCATTGTATGTTCACTTCACAGTCCTGACGGAAGTAGGTGGTCATCTGGGGACTTTACCCTACTCTTTGAGTACTGTGAATTTGGACAAACTTATTTTTTCATATACTGTTTTTCGCCTGTTGTATATTAGGGATGTATGTGATTTCAGATGCAGCCACTTATTTTATTCCTGACTGAATCAAAACAAATTGTTTGAGTGAATGAATCAGGGTTTTTGAACGAATTTGTTGAACGATTCAGTGACTCATTTATAAGACACATGTCGCTACCTACCGTTGTAACAATGTTGCTTGCAGAAACAATTCAAAATTCTCCACCACTAATGCACAGACTTATAATGAATGTTTGTGTTTTCTGTTTATAATAACTGGTTTTTAAACTTTTGCTAATGCAGAATATTTTTCCCCTTAGCTTGTCATCACAGTTTGGGAAGAACTCTTCTTGGATCATGTTTCTGGAGGAGGACACCAGAGTGAAACTCCATAAACTTAATAAAGTCCTCAAAAAATTTGACCGCAGAAAAGTAAGAACTTTTCATAATGTCACATTTAGCACTGTGTAATTGATGTACTTACAGTCCCTACATTCCATCCTGCTGTTCAACGAGGATTTTTTTTTTTTTAGATTAGATTAGAAAACTTTATTAATCCCTGTAAGGGGATAATCATTCCTGTAGATATTCATGCTCATCATGAATTTAAAGAATTAGTTCTCCCAAAAATTTAATTTCTGTAATTAATTACCCTCATGTCATTTCAAATCAGTAAGACCTTCATTCCGGAACAAAAATTATATTTTTGATGAAATCAAAAGTGGTCGAGGTAATACTTTTTGCGAGGAAAAAAAAATCCCAAAATAACGACTTTATTCAACAATTTCTTCTCTTTGGTGTCAGAAACTGATGCTGTTTAAATAAATGACCAATATATTTTGAATTGGCACATCTACAGTATTTCTATTATGATATGAAACTTTAATGCTTTTTATACTTTTTAGACAACATTAATTGTTTTGAATGCCTTGCTCAAGAGTATAATCACTTAATACTAAAAGCTGACTTACATTGATCTTGTCATAGAAAAATTAAAAGATGTATTGTGTATGCATATGCATTTGAAAGACTCTCCAAGACACTACTTTATCAATGTTAAAATCCTTTTAACTGAAATCACATTAAATCACAAAATACGTCATACCCCAGAAGTCATATTCATGTAATTGTGGCTTGTTATTCTGAAAAAATACTATAAATAGACTACCAAGCAAAAACTCCACTACTTATAATTCAATGAATTAATCTTTTTCACCTGACATATGCCACCTGCCATTTTCCACTGTATATGTTATACTCGCACATATACTTTTTGACCATTTCTCTCTTACAGTTTTTTACAATTTTCATATTAATGAAATTTGACAGCAGAAGCCATTTACAGCTGCCATAGTAAACAAGTGACTTGGTTTCCACTTCATTCAAATCAGTTCACCGGACCCTTTTCAAAACAACACCATAATGTAAACTACATTATGATGAGTCGCTTGTACAGTGCAACATGACATTCAACATGAAAATACGAGGAAGAACTTATCTTGGAATAAATTTGTTACATAAGTTTGCTTTTGTCATTATCATTAACCTATGGCAAAATGTACAGTGCAGGATTGACTGTGAAAACAGAAGCAAAGTTAGTTAAAAAAAAACGTTTGAGACTGTAATGCGCAGTGTCATATGAACTGGTGGCAGCTGTTAAGGTGTGATTTAGCCTGAGATGACAATCACGGTGTCATTAATCTCCACTTTTGCCCTCAGGAGTGGTTTCTTGGCAAGGCACTCCATGATGAAGAGTCCACCATCATCCACCATTATGCCTTTTCTGAGAACCCATTGGCTTTCGAGTACCCAGACTTCTCTGCAGGATGGGCGCTTAGTATCCCTCTTGTCAACAGGTTTGAATGCTTCCCTCAGCTGAACTGACTAACTAAGTGTCACAAAGCAGATCCAGGGATCAAGTCTTCCAGTATGATGTTTTTTTTATAGATTTGGTTTAAGTTAAATTCTAAAAATGATTCCATTTTATTATTTATGCTATTTTTCTGAAAGAGATTTCAAATCTGGATTATTTGCATTGTTATAGTGATTATATCTTAGATTATACTATGGTATCTTCATATTAGCATTTTGCCATTAGAAATGATATGTTTGAGAAGGTTTTTTTGTGTAATTTCCCTTGTAGTTCACTATTTTTACAGTGATTTCACATTTAGGTTGACAAGCAAAATGGAAGATGAGCCTTTAAAATCAGACTTCACCATAGATCTAAAACATGAGGTAAGAATGTTGAAGGTGTATATTTTGAGATGACTATGGGCTCACTTGATATTATTATTTAAAATTTTGTATAATTTTAGATTACATTAAAGTGTCCATTAAGAAAAACAGTGCGTTAAAACAGTGGAAAACCATCATTCTAGAAACAAAACGAACACTGCAACAATATTACTGTTATACCTGCACTATCGTTCAAAGTTTCTTATGCTGACCAAGGCTGCATTTTTCAAAATCAAAATTAGTTTGATTTATTATTATTACTTGCTCTAAAGCAATAAGAATTAGTTTCTATTTAAAAGTGATGCATTTCATTCCATTATTACTCTCCTACAGGTGGCGCTGTACATTTGGGAGGATGGAAAGGGACCTCGACTAACAGGTGTTCCAGAACTTTGCACACTGTCAGAGGAAAATCCAAGAGCACAAAACTGTGCCACCACTGTCAGAAGCCATTCACCACAGTGTGTAGGTAACCTCCACATCGAGTGCTCGACACACTTGTCACACGCACCTCATCAGTATGTGGAGAAGGCTGACTGGGGTGAAAGTGCTAACCTTCTGTCACGATTTGTGTTGAGACTGGACACTGCTTTACAGTGGGGAGAACAATTATTTGATACAGGTTTTCCCACTTACAAAGCATGTAGAAGTCTGTCATTTTTATCATAGGTACTCTTCAACTGTGAGTGGTGGAATCTAAAACAAACATCCAGATAATCACGTTGTATTATTTTTAAATAACTGCAGCACACGCAAAGTCCCCCTGCTCAAGCCAGTGCATGTCCAGTCCTGTGTAAAGTTTCCCAATGACCATCTGGATGATCCCGAGGAGGAATAGGAGAAGGTCATGTGGTCTGATGAGACAAATAGAGACATTTTTGGTCTAAACTCCACTCGTCGTGTTTGGAGGAAAAAGAAGGATGAGTACAACCACAAGAACACCATCCCAACTTTGAAGCATGGAGGTGGAAACATCATTCTTTGGGGATGCTTTTCTGCCAAGGGGACAGGACAACTGCTCCATGTATTGCGAGATCTTGGCCAACAACCTCCTTCCTTCAGTAAGAGCATTGAAGATGGGTTAAGGCTGGGTCTTCCAGCATGACAACAACCTGAAACACACAGCCAGGGTAACTAAGTAGTGGCTTTGTAAAAAGCATTTCATGGTCCTGGAGTGGCCTAGGTCTCCAGACCTGAACCCAATAGAAAATCTATGGAGGGAGCAGAAAGTCTGTATTGCCCAGTGACAGCCCTGAAACCTGAAGGATCTGAGAGGGTCTGTAAGGAGGAGTGGGCCAAGAACTACAGGAAACGTATGAACTCTGTAACTGCAAACAAAGGTTTCTGTAGGGTCTGCTTTTCTGTATCACATACTATGATACATTTTTTTCTTTTTTTTCCCTTAATTTATTTATCAGGGACAATGCACAAAATACATTAGTCTTGCGAAGAGATGCTTTGTGCCAGAGTTGGCCGAAGCTAATTTTCATCCGCAGTCCCCGGGCAGGTGCACACAATTTAAGACATTTACTGACTTCTACATGCTTTGTAAGTGGAAAAACCTGCTAAATCAGCAGTGTATCAAATACTTGTTCTCCCCCCTGTTAGTGATTCATTTGGTTTGTCCTGGATATAGGTTTTGGATAAAACCGTTTGCTAAATGGGTAAATGAAATGGAGTTTCAGTCAGTGTCAGGGTTTGGTTTGTGTACCTTTAGATTATTTTTCTAGTTTATCTCTTCAAAACGGGAAAACAAAGAAATCGTTCATTTATATGACCCTAAATAAACAAAATAATACACAATAAAACCAAAATGGATAAACCACTTGAATATTCTATCTCTACATGGGTGGGAATTAAACGCCCCTTTCCACTGATTGGTCAACCAAAGATCAAACCGTGCCATCATCAGTTTTTGCGCTACAGAAATCAATCGTAACATTAGTTTTGGCTGTTCACGTTAGTCAAGCTCGCATCAGCTGATCCACGTCTACCTATAGGAATACGACGTCTATCAGTAGTCATACAGTATATAAGCTCTTTCAGTATTATCAGCAGCTATGCCGTTTCACATCATGTCATTTACCCTCCATCCCCAGCTCATCCTCTTGTCAGTTAGGATTTGGCATGATTTCCCTTTGAATCAGAATAATTTCTCAAATTATGTTGTACATTGAAACATTGACATTAATGATATCTGCAATACATTTCATGTTGGTTCTGTTCTGTTTACTCCAAAGAGGATTATTGATGCTCTAGTTCTTGCCCAGAACAGAACCATACTGCCAATCCAATCAATCATCTTTGACAATAGTGGTCCTGACAGAATAATAGTCATCCGCTCTTCAGCTGTACAGATTCTTAAAGCTACACTGTGTAACTCTCTTAGTTTATTCTTAGCTAAAAACACTTAGTTCCTTCAAAAATATATGTGCTCATTAATGTATATTTACTTCGTTCAAGTAATAAAGTATTCTCGTGAGTGTATAATATGCCATTGAAAATACATACGGGAAAGGGGTTCTAATGTCGGTCGCCATGTTGCACCTCCATCTTGAAAGTACATTAGCCAAAGAGGGACATACCCGTTAATTCAAGCTTCGCCTTTCGCGTTTACGTTTGTGTTAACACTCATGGACGAGGTCAAACTGGAAGCCATGTTAATCTTGGACTACATTGGCCACCGTAGGAGTTAAAACGAAATCGGAATTGAGAGGAACAGAAACTAATGTTCACTGGATGGTCATATACCTTTTCACTGCTAGATGGGGGTAAAAATCACACAGTGTAGCTTTAAAGCATTTATTGCAACATTTCACCTCTTTCTCATCAAACAACCAGATTAATGACTTGGCACAAACCGTACTGGGGCAGAGCCTAGACAAAGCTTTCTTCTGTGTAAACATAAATTCACCTATGCGTGCTGTGAAATATTAGTTTATCTCATAAATATTCATTTACTTCACATCTGCACCCATAATTATACCTAGAAGGTAATGTAGGATATTTGTCAAACTGCTGACCAACTATTAAAATCTGTGTGGCAACGCTGTACAGTGTGGAGCAAATCCATTTAGGCTATGTTGATGAGAAGTGCAGACCAATATAGATTCAAATACTCTTTGAAATAAAACTTTGAACAAAGTCAGAGATGAAGAGTGTTTTATATTTATTACCATGTACCACTGTCAAATATTTGCCCCCTCAAACTGATTTAAGATATAATTAAGGTATAATAATTCAGACTGAACTTCTGGGTTTGATCCCAACCAAATATTAAAAATCCATTTATTGTAATCTATTGCTGGTCATTTCATCCTGTTTCAGTCTAAAGACAGTGACCATGTGTTCACTGCATAATTGTTACGCTTCAAACTTTATGCAAATGACTATGAATTTGTGAGGTTGGGCCGTTTGTGTCACCATCAAGTGCATTAAAGCATCTGTGAACCATTATGAACCATTAAAATCTCATTGATTTTAAGTACCACTTTTTATATTACATAATTCACAAGCTGCTGTGCTTGAGGCTATTTTACCTCCTTATTTCCATTTTTGTAACTTTCTTTTTGAGATACAGACAATTGTGAATGTTACACTGCGTGTGTGCGGGTTCACATGCGTCAATATTTGAAATAACCATGCCTATTTTCAGCATGATATCAACAGACATCTTAACTGCAGATTATTCTAAAATGTGCGAACTTTATCGGGTTGTTTATCAGCTCGTCTCCTGCCCCGATACATTTTCAACATCCGTAATCTTCTGGTGTTTATTCACAGCTTGCTCAGATCAAAGCAATATCTCCCTGAATCAGCGCTGAGCGCTCTTATCTCAGAGCTATGATTTTCAGGCCTTTGCATGCTCTCCTCGGATTTAGACCCAAAAACTTAATCAGAAATACACGAAAAAACACACATTAATATAATACAAAAATAAGTTGGACTGCTGTGTCTGTTGAAAGTGTTAAAAGTTTGGTTTGGAAGGGTAGATGTTTTCTGTTGCCTTTATTCCAGTCTGAGGATTTTAAAGCATGTATAGAAATAACAAGAAGTATACAGTTTAAGTAAATAGACTTGGCCAGTAACTTCAAATCACATTGTAAGTATGATACTCTGATGATTTGAATGGTTTGTAAACACCTGTTGTGATTCAAGGTGGCAAATTAAGCATTACGCATATGTTAGGGTGAGCAGTGGACAAATTACAGTGACCTGTTGTCACAAATACAAGGAATAAGCAGCAAAATAATGTCCTAGTTTACAAAAAATAAAAATTATATAATTTTTTATTATAATATATATATATATATATATATATATATATATATATATATATATAATTAAAATATAATATATATCTTTTTTTCTGGAATAAAAATATATACTATAAACTTTTATGGCCTGTACGGAATAATTCATCCATTAAATTGAGACATTATAGTTTTATTTATTTGCTTACTTGCAAAGAGTTCCTATGTTTATATATATATATATATAGATATAGATATAGATAGATAGATAGATAGATAGATAGATAGATAGATAGATAGATAGATAGATAGATAGATAGATAGATAGATAGAATTTCTATACATTTTTAATGTTCTGATTAGCTTTAATTTAGTTTTATTTCAGTTTCAGTTTTAGTCATTTTAAAACTTCAATCTAAACGATTTCTGTTATCAGTACTTTTTCCAAACTTTATTTCAATGAAAACAAATAGTTTTATAGTAGTTTTATTGTCAAGTTTTATAGTTTTATTGTCAAGAATAAAAGAATAGTTTTATTCTTGACAATATCAACACTGCTTAGCATGACGATACTGTGTATTTCAATGCGTATGATCAAACCCATTCAGGTTATTGAGGTCCATGTAAAGTGCTGCCTCATTTATTGTGGTTAACCTAGTTTGAACACAATACTATTTTTTAGGCCTTGATATAGTGGTAAATGTAGAGGTGTACTAAACTTTCTTACTTTTAAAGCACAATTATTGCCAATTCAGTGTCTGTTTATGTTGAAGAAAAAAAAAACACTTTACATGGGGTGTTCTTATTATGCAATCTGTCAACACTTTCTCTTCACCTGTGTCCCCAGGGCCAGCCTGTTGATTGTGAAAACATCTTTGTAGCGGTGAAAACTTGTAAGAAGTTCCATTCTGACAGAGGTCAGTGATACGTCCTTTATAATCCACACTCTTAACACATAGCTGCCGCCTCCCTCTCAAGCATCCCACCCAAAATTTGCGGATGGCACGATGAACCCTGCCCATCCTCGCTTCACACCACTGTTATCGCTAATGATACAGTCCAACGTTTTCTTTCGCTTTAACAGTTCAGCTTGCATCAATATTTGACCTCCGAAGCAACTTGGTACTGAGATATTTTTGTCCGAGTGCCGAGTGGGCATCACTCCAGTCTTCTCTCCACTATTAGAGCCCTTCATGGCAACACTGGGTAGTTGCTAAGTACCAACTAGGCATTAATTCAAATTTAACGAGACAGATAAGGTGTTGGAGTTTGAATTCAGAGAACCATCTGACACATCAGTTGTATCTAATTGCTCTGATTATCATAATTACATCTTGCAAGTCACTTTGAAGAGTTTTGCAGATGGCATTGGGAAGAACATGATATTTCCCCTTCAATTATAATTGGTAAAGTCCTGTTGTAAATGAAGCATTACATTACAGTTATAGCAAATTTCATAGTTACAAATGTGTCTTGACATTTTACTTTTTGTCATCCTTTAAAACGCAGCCCTACTCATTCTATACACTAAAATTATAAGATAAGACAATTAAAATGAGAAATATGAATTCTATTATTTTTTTACAAAATGTATTCACAGTTTTGAAATGCCACCAACCAGTTTCATTAGGGTAACATTTTATTCCCCAATATTAAAAAAAAATGATATCCAAAATCTTTAATAGTACATGTTGATCATTGTCAGCCCTAGGAGATAAAGCAGTGGTCTGAGGATTGTGGGAGTTATCTCTCATGTGTTGAAGTACCTGATTGATTCTCTATTCCCAACAGTTCCTGTGGTGAAGAAAACATGGGGTGAACAAGCCGCACTGCTGGAGTATTACAGCGATTACGCAGATCCCTCTATACCGACCATCAATCTGGGAGTCCCAAACACAGAAAGGGGTGAGTGCTCAAATCTGTTCTCATACTTGGTATATTCATGACGTGAGATCAGTGTCTGTTATTGGAAATAATCTTATAATTGAAATAATTATTGGAATTTCAATCTTAGGTACTGCACTCATAGTCGAACTGTCACTGGCACTTTCCAAATTTTGGTGCACTTTCCAAATTTTGGGTATAAATTCACCATTAAAAGGTTTGGTGTTGGAAATGTTTTTGACAGAAGTCTCTTATGATCACCAAGGCTACATTTATTTGACCAAAAACACATTAAAAAGTAATATTTTGAAGTATTATTAAAATTGTAAATAACTGTTTTCTATTTTAATATAATATTTTAAAAAGTAATGTATTCCTGTGATGGTAAAGCAGAATTTTCAGCATCATAACTCCAGTCTTCAATGTCACATGATCCTTCAGAAATCATTCTAATATGCTGATTTGCTGCTAGACATATTTCTATGTTGAAAACAGTTATGCTGCTTAATGTTTTTGTTGATGTCGTGATTTTTTTTTTTAAGTAAAGAATGTTCAAAGGAGCAGCATTTATTTAAAATAGAAATATTTTAGAACATTAAATATGATCAATTTAATGCATCCTTTTAAAGCATCAATTTCTTTCAAAATTATTTCAAATCGTACTGACCCCAAATGTTTGAGCAGTATGTTAAATAGTATAGATATTATTTTTTTTATTTAAAAAAGTTAGAATAATAACACCAACAACTAGAATAGCTACTGTAACAGGGTTTTTTAACCTTGCGATGCTACTCATTGTCACAATTTTAAATACAATATTTTTATGTATTTTTTATATTATTAATATTTAAATAGCATGTAATGCATGCAGAAGGCCATTAAAATGACTAAAATAGCTTTTACTACAAAAAAATGTAATATAGTAAAAAAATAGTAATGTACTGTTATGATTTTAACTGTTGAGAAGGCCAAGACCTCTAACATGTATAGAAAAAGTTTAGCACTCAATATAAAAATATTTTCAAGATTTAATATTACAACATATTTTCTTTTGTCAAATCAACTTAAATAATTCATTTAGTTGAGATAACTTATTATTTTGAGTTTCTGATGATTAAATTAATCTCCTTCATTGTATTAACTTACTTTTTTTCCAGTTCAATCAACTTAAAATTTTAAGGCAAACAGGTTACTTCATTTTTTAAGTTAATCCAACAATATTTTTTTACAGTGCAGTATTTTATTAAAATTTTTGGGACTCTGATTCTAAGGACGGTTTGTATAGAGGTGTAATATGGATGTGAATGCATAAGACTTCTAGATCATGTTTGTTGTAAATCTCAGATGTTGTGACGCTAGCTGGAATGATTAAAAATGTCTGATCATATTCTTTTCTGGGAAAATCTAGAATCATCAGATATTTTTCAGCCCTAGTTAATTTAAGAAGCGGATAGTAAATACTGTGTTACAGTACAATTTCTCTATAAATCTCTTTTCAGCGCTACCAACCCACAAGCTGATAAGCTGGACTTCCATGGCAGTCTGTCACTGGTGACCTATGCGAATGTGTTCATAATGCTGAAGTGAATTTGGTGGTGTTTAGTCCAATGAGAACCACACTTTTTTTTCTAACATTCAAACTTTGTTTGAAGTACCTCCAATGGGTCATCTTTCGTTTGATTACCTTCTCCCTTTTGTTTTATGTTCTAAAATGCTTTTGGCACATTCTGTTCCTCTGTTCTCTCTACTTGTTTATTCATAATGATATTCATTTGGCTAGGGACTAATGTCTGTGACTATAAACCCTCTTCAATTGATTAAATTCATCCTCTCTCTTAATCTCAATAGATGTCAGAGCCAAATCAAATGCAGATTCTTGCGTTTAAAGTGAGGCTGTATATCACTGTATTTAAAGTTAAGAGGGATGAAAAAGTCATTAGTAACTGTCACTACAGTATATCTACTGTTTCTGTCAATCTATCTATTAATAATACAGAAAATTAAGATTTTTTATTTTTTCAAAAAGCAAGATTTTTTATTTATTCAACAAACTACTGACAACATTTCTTCCAAATTTCAAATAAAAATGTTGTCAATTAGAGCAGTTATTTACTTACATTCCAGAGGTTTTCAGTGGGGTTCAGGTCTGTGATGGCCATGACAGGGTCTTGATCTGGTGGTCCTCCATCCACACCTTGATTGGCCTGTCTGACCAATCCTTCTAGATTGGGAGGCATGTTTTCTTCCAGGATTATATTGTATATGGTTTGAGTCACAAGTCCTTCACAAAGACAGATCTTCCTGATTCTGATCTTTTCTGAGGAGTCCAGTTTTCATCTTTACCCAATAACCTGGTCCTCTAATTTTTAGACAGAGACCTGGAGATGCCTACAACCCACATTCTCTCGCACCACTTTGTAATTTGGTGGAGGATTGGTGTTGATCTGGTGGTTCTTCAGTATGGCTAAAATCTGGCATAGGTGTACAAGATTGTTCTGAAAGAAAAATTGCTTCCTTCCCCAACTCGAAGGATTGGTTTTTCGTGCAGGACAATGCTCCAATTTACACAGCCAGGCCAATCAAGGTGTTCAGTCCTGTTCCTGTCATTCCAGTTCAAATCCAGTTCAACTTTCAGCTCAATTCACACTTACTGTATGAATTGTAAGGGAGCAACTTCTGAATTTTGCACAACTCTTTTGTTTTGTGCCATTTTTAAACTTATACATTTTAGATTATATGTTGTGTCACTCTTGTTCCCATCATCGTTGTCTTGAGGGCGGATTTAACTGGTGGCTGCAAACTATCCGGTGGCTGGCACATTACAGGGGCCCCTGATATTTGTTGTGAAGGGGGCCCTGTTCTCCCTGTGCAGTCTGACAGCAGCACATCCTGTTCTGCTCTCTTCCCTTAGCCTTCATTGTCGCTGCCACATTCGTGCTTATCTCGCATTATTGTCACCATTGCAGTTTCTTTGGGGAACCTTCTTAAGCAAAAAATATCTGGCTTAGGAATACATTTCCAGCTGATATTACATCACGTCTGCAGTACTTATCCAAAGGGTACATAACGGAGATATAGAGTTCTGTCCTCATTGCATTTCTCATTCAGCCTGTGGATGGACAGGAGTGCATTAATTTGCAGTTCTTTTCTGACAGCTGAATGACAGCGTTGAGGTGAAAAGCTGAGTTGTAAAGCTCTTACACGACGCACAGTATCTGATGAAAGACGTTTAGAAATGAAGAAATTAAGTTCAGGAAGGTGCTCGCTGACATTTCTTGCACGTTCCCAAAGCAAATTATGTACTTTTATTTACTTTTAATACTGTCACAGAATAAAAAAGCTAATTCTGAGTATTTTATCTCACAATTATGACTTTTTTTTATTTTCTGAATTCTTAATTCTGAAAGAAAACGTCAGAATTGCAAGTTATAGACTAGGAATGGGAAAAAAATTATGTCAGAATTTTTTGTCGAGAGAAAAAAAATCAAAATTGTGAGATAAAATGTAAAAATTACCCTTTTTATTGCAAGATTAGATTATATATGACTTTTTTTCTTACAATTCCAAGATAATATTCACACAAATCTGTGGGGAATAAAATAATCTACTTATAGACTTATAGTCGATATTCTATCAATATAAAAACTTGCAATTCTGAGAGGAAAAAAGTCTGAATTGTGAGATGTAAACTTGCAATTGTAAGAAAAAAAGTCAAAATTGTGAGATAACGTGTCACAATTACCTTTTATTTATTTATTTTGGGCTGAAACAAGATTCCATATCTATCTGTTTCCAGGTCACTGTGGGAAAACATTCGCCATTTTAAGAAGATTTTTGAGCAGTCATGTGCCCAAAACCGATTGGCTGTTGATTGTAGATGATGATACTCTTATAAGGTAAGGCTGTCTGTTTGTGTACATCCAGGCGACATATGCCTTTTGTTTAGGAAATTGCATGGTTTTACAAGGAATCATAATATGTTGTTTCTCACAGCTTGCCCAGACTGCAGGCCTTGCTGAGCTGCTATGACTCCAGTGAGCCAGTGTGTCTGGGAGAGCGCTATGGGTACGGATTGGGTCAGGGAGGATACAGTTACATCACTGGTGGTGGGGGGTAAGTGTCTGCTTTACGAGGAAAACAACCGTTTTAACAATATTTACTTAACTCATTGAGTGACAATGAGTTTTATTGGATTCCTTCAAAAGAATAATTGTGAATAAATTAGTTAATGTGAAATAAATCGGTCAAATACCAAATTCAGGGACATTTACACAGCTCCGTTTTCAACTAAAATCAGAAAACTGGTTTATGCTTTTTGGCCGTTCATTTACATGACAATGCTTTTTGGGGAAAATACAAAATAATTTAAATGGTTTCCATCTCCATGTAAATAACAAGAATGGAAATTTGTGAAAAACTGACCTGTCATGCATGATACAGCTTTTTTGGTCTTTTTCACAGATCCTTTTTAACTGGGATTGTTGACAATGCTGTCTGTATGCGAAAAACGCGAAGGAAAAACTTTTCTCGTTGTAGTGTAAACATACTGTTAGATTACCTTCGTACACTTGTTGAACACTCACTTAAAGTTCATTTTCAAACACACTAATAATTTAATAAAGTTAAATAAAATAATAACATAATCTGTAAATCAAATATAAATCTATTTTTTATATCTATTCATAAATTCATTTGTAGCATTTAAAACAACTGATTTCTGTGCGTGAATGTGTGTAGATAATATAGGATTTTAATATCGGCCATTTATTATATTTTGGCAATTGCATTACATAATTATTGGCTTAATGGAATTGCACACAAGTTTAATATCCAATATTTAAAGTCTAAGTCCACTTACAAAAAAATACACAAAAATTCCTAAGAACAGTGATTTTCTACCAGGGGCAAAAACACTTCATTAAATTGCCTAAAAAACACAAAACAACAAAAAGGAAGTATATTTTTGACATGAATAGATAATTTGGTGTAAATAGAAACAGTTATCACTCTCATGACGTCTAATCTTACAATTCATAGTCATGACGACAAAGTGCGCTAACCACAATTGGAAACTGCACCACATGAGGTGCAATTTTCTAGCATATTTTGGAAGCAGTTCCATCAGAAATGAGCTTTAAGTGACTCTGGGGTTAGAGCACATGCAACCACCTGGTATTCACAAACCGGAAACACTTTACAATAAGCTCTCATTTGTTAACATTTGTTACAGGGTTAGTTCACCCAAAAATACAACTCATGTTGTTCTAACCCCACAAGGCTTTTGTCCATCTTCAGAACAAAAATTAAGATATTTTTGATGGAATCGGAGAGCTGGCTCAATCCTTCATAGGCTGCAAGGATATTTCATCAGCCGGCCCAGAAATGTTAGTCAAGACATCGTTAAAATAGTCCAAAACCCTAAAATAACAACTTAATTTTCTTCTGTGTTGGCCTCTGATATGAGTTCACGAGAGTGCCACGATGCTTGCGTGAGAACTGAGAAGATGACACAGATGGGTCTTGATATAGTGTTTAAAATGGTTCTAAAGTGAGCATTTCATGGATGTCCGAATTGTGAGAAACCATAAAAAAACGTAAAAGTGCCTTACCAATAACGCGAAATGGAATTTTTAACCTTTCACACTCTGCCATCAGTTGATCGTGAGTGTCATCTTCTCAGTTCTCACGCATGTGTCACATCGCTCTCATGATCTCACATCAGAGACCCACACAGAAGAAAATGAATAGTTTAATAAAGTCGTTATTTTTGTTTTGTTATTGCGCACAAAATGTATTCTTGCCAAGGTTTAGTAGACTACAGGAGTCACTGTAGTCACTCGGACTATTTTAACAATGTCTACTAACTTTTCTGGGCTGGCCAGTTTCGATCCCTTTAGAAGCCTATGGAGGAGTGATCCAGCTCTCAGATTGAATCAAAAAAAATTCACAAATCCATCTTTGTTAATGTTAGTTAATTAAAATACTGCCATATATTGTTTGTAAATGTTAGTTTACATTGCATTAACTAATGGTAACATTTTGATTTTAATAATGGATTAGTAAATGTTGAAATTAAGATGAACTAAGATTAATTAATGCCCTAAACGTCCTGCACAGAAGAAGTCACGGTTGTGTTGGGTATTGAACAGGATGGTGTTCAGTCGAGAGGCTGTGGTCCAGCTGTTGGCCAGCGGCTGTAAGTGCTACAGCAACGATGCTCCTGATGACATGGTTTTGGGCATGTGTCTCAATGCTCTCCGAGTTCCTGTCACACACAGTCCCCTGTTCCACCAGGTACACGCACACATTGTTACCTAATCTTATTATAGGCTATTATATCATTTTAGTATTTTATCAGCATTTTTGTCTCCAGAGGTGTATTTATTTTCCTACTCAAACAGTGTTGTCTAGCTTTCAAAATTAGTATTGCTAAAATAAATTAGTACTTTTTATTTATTTGTTTATTTATCTATTTATTTTCAGATCTACTCTGGATAGTTTGTAACATTTTTTGTCATCAAAAGTATGACTAGGTCAGGCCCCATACACAGACTCCTTTGGGACGTAATGACGTACCCTGTCGTATTGGCAGCACACAATGTTGTGCTGCCATGTTTTTTGTCCAGTTATCAAAAAGTTGGATGCACAGCAAGCGTCTCAAATAGTTTTCCTGACAGTCTTCATTTTGCAGTGCAGTAGATGTCTAAGATTAGTAAATAAATCATTTTTTGCATTTTTTGAACAAAACTAAATTTTCCAATAGATAATCCAAAATTTAAAGCGCTGAGCTTTGTAGATGGAAAGAAAGTTGTCCAGGGCCAGGCACATCGGTTCTGAGTTATTTCTAAACTCATCTTTCTCTTTGTCCTGCAAGAAGCTGTCCTGATATGCTCTGTATAATAAATGTTTCTCTTTCTAAGTAAATTATGCTAGCAGAATGGTTGTCACCAAAAGGTTTCAACTAGCAATGCTATGTAGCCAATGTTTTACTGATAACTCAGTTGGTTGCTTTAGACAGAGTCATATAAATTCGGTCATAATCTATTATTACCCATTTATTTATCTATGAAGAGGACGAATGAACAGAGACTGTGCATCACTTTTCATGTTCAACACTACACAAAGCAGATGCATGTTTGTTTGTTTTCTCCGCAGTAACAGCACAGGCCACTGACCTTTGTGTTTGAACAGGCAAATATGAACAAGGCAATATTATAAAATACAATTACAATTAAAATGTGAACAAAACACGTAAATAATGAACTGAATTAAAGTTAGTCGACTATGTGCCTGAACTCAAACCTTCCGTCCTCATGAACTTTTGCTGCCTTCAAATTCTAATGCGTGCTGACATAGTGTCAGCTGTTAGACTCTCAAAGATGGAGAGCGACTGGAAGTGATGCCAGTAGCTTTGCAACAGAGCGGTCATTTGAAGTAGAGGACTATTCTCACCCAACTTCACCTGAAGTGGAGGAGGGTGAATTGTCTCTGGACACTTATCAATTGTCCCTTGGCCCTTGCACGCTGAAATTCCGAAAAAGTCTGAAATTCGAGTAAATTTTCGCACATTAAAAAATAAATATGACCTCACGTTATGTCAATCACGCTTGCACACTGCCTCTGAAACTTTCATCTCTCAAAAAAAATCTAACCCAATTTGTATTGTATACTGTTTTTTACATCCGTAGCAAGCAGTTTGAATGGTGTTTTGACAATTCATAGCCACCGAATCACAAATACAAAAAAAAAATTAAAAACGCATACTCGTTCACTCATTCACTAATCCCTATAGTATGGCATTTGAGTGCACTATATCTGCAAAGAGTGAATGAGATGAAGTAAGTGAATTCGAACGCTGAGGTTTACACTGTGCATCAGAGTTGGAGCTGTCGCTGAAAAGGCTTCGTCACGCGTACTCATTTTATCTTACGTTACTTACTTTATAAAATAATATTAACAACAATAACAATCATAATGACTTTTTTTTGTAATTATATATATACCTCTGTGCCAGCTTTGTAGTTTCATCGACTGAAATTGTAACTCTCACGCTCACAGATGACATGTCGTCGAACGCCCTCTGGTGACTGTTATTATATCCGAATTAATACGCTTTCTAACGACGATTAACGAATATTTTTCAAATCCTCCACTGGATGTGATGTAATCTCTGGTTTAAACTTGCTCGCGCCGCACTTTCATGCGCGCATTGGATTGTGGGAAATAGTGCAAGTGTACATCGAATGTGCACTCGAATTCAGAGAGGATTGTGGGTAAAAGTAGTAAATGAATGTAGGGAATGATGTCATTAACTCGGACACCTCTAAAAAATGGCCGACACCCGATATAATGCACTATATAGTGGATAGGGAGCGATTTCAGACACAGCTTCAGTGTGCAAAGGCCTTAAAACTGCACTCTTATCTCCCGATGTGGACAATGCTAGCGAAGGGCGTGGTGAGCTCGTGCCAGGGGCGTGTTGGCAGAGCCAGCATACGTCACATGGGGAAACAACTCCCAATTGGAAAATTCAACTGCAGTAGAGGGCAGCACAGTTTTTACACCATATCTTGTAGAATTAAAACACTTTATACCCAAATGTCAAAACATTTACTCAAATCAATGAACAGCACTAATAAAGCTGCAGTCTTACAGACAATTAACTAAAAAAAGTTGTTTTAGGTCTTAGGTTGGAGCAGCCAATGCGCATGTGCTGTCCTAAACGTATCTCAGATTCAAGGGGGTAATCCATCAGCCGGAAACTAAAGCTTCCTCTGGGGGGCCGCCATTGTAGCAGAACTTCACCTGCTGTTAGCATTCCATCGACTTTGAAAGTGAATAAGTTAACATCTGAGGCGCCCAAAGAATCCATTTGTCTATTGTTTATTTCTAAAGAAACATGACAATTATAAAAGGCTCCATTACTTTGCATCTCACGTTATGGCCCCGTAGAAGCCGTTTTTGTAAAAATAGGATTGCGTCATAACACACGACTCTATGTCACAAAGTAGTGGAATTACCGAATAGACAGAAGTAGAAGCTCGCATGCAATCAGAGGGATTTGGAGGAATATAAAGTCAAGGGAGAAGCCCATAGAGAGTCATAAAGTTGATCCTGCTGCGAGCTCATGGCCAGCTAATACTCACGATATCCGGCTCTGCAAGATTTGGAAGGGAATGATTCAGATTCCCTTGGACACAGCCTTGGCACGTCTTACAGCTGCTCACGTCACATCTCCGTCGACAAGCTCAGTTTGAATCTGCACAGTGCGCTTGGCAATCAGGAAGTGAGTGCTTCTAATTGACTCTGTTGAAGTCAATGGGGTCGTTGTGTCCATTTCCTTTACTGTCTATGCTCAGATTACTGACTGTTTCTTTAGCAACCGAAACATCTAACAGCAGCTTCAGTGACGCAGTTTACCAATCAGCCATTGCCTCTTTTATTTAAAGGTGGGAACTTATTCTGTCATATTACACAGTGCCCTTTCTCCCATTGATAGTAATACAAGTGCACCGTCTTTCTATATATAAATTCTTTGCTAAAGCCGAAGGCTGGACAAAGACATCATGCACTCAGATCAAAGATGAGACAACACTAGACGTTAGCTAATTAATATGCACCACCAACTGGACAAGGCATTTGGTTTCAATCAATCATCATATTTTTTTTTTTTAAGGAAGATGTCACCAAATAATAGGAAGGGAGGTAACAGTAGTAGTTTCACTTGGTAACACTAATCATACCTGCGTCTGTGTTTATTTTTGTTTTCTGTCTCAGGCTCGTCCAGAAGATTACGCAAGGGAGTTCTTGGCCCACCAGACCCCCATTTCCTTCCACAAACACTGGAACATAGACCCTATTGTGATGTTTAACAAGTGGTTGAAGAATGGCAAACACACAGAAGGACTACAGAAAAGCACTAAAGAAGAATTATAGTGTCTGAGTGTGCGTGTGAGAGTAGTAGTGAGAGTGTGTATGTCTGGTCTGGCGTGTGCAAATGTTATTGTTCGCCCTTCATTGTTACATTATGTTTTTCAATTTTGTGAATCTTGCACAAACATAAATGGAAGGATGCCTTCTGATCTGTATGAATGTCCTTTACAGTCGTTTTCTTGGGAGTTGCATGTCTCAAATGTCTGAAATATTAATATTCCACAATTAACCCAACCTGTCCAAGGTTATTTGTAGGTTTATTTTTAAACACCTTTGTTTTCTAAAAAGATTTTAATTGTGTGTGAATTATAATATTGAAATTTATGATAAACTTCAAATCCTGTTGCCTTAAATTCATTATTGCAGTGTCTTGATTTCAGTATTGAATGCAAAACTAACTGCCCCTCGTCACTAATGAGACCGCATTGAAGCTATTGTTGTGGCCCGCACTGGTGCACAGAGCTAGACAAAAAGACATATTATAATTCACTTAATATTCACTTATATATCACTTAAAGGATCATTATCTACAAGTTGTCAAAAGATGTTCCAATGCTAATGAGTATCTCAGTCATTGTCACAGACCTGTCCCTGTTTTTTTTTTTTTTGTTTCTTTAGTTTCTTTTATGAGAATTCTAGGACCAACTCCTCCTTGGTGGGTGTGATTGCCCTAATGAAAACCAGCTGCACCTGTGTCATCCTATTTAAGGAGCTCCTGGATTTTGTCTAGTTCTCTCTCATTTTTGTTTTTCCTTTGTTTGAAGAGTGGGTATTTGAGTTTTTGTGTTCCCATATGATCTCCACAACTCTACAAGCCACGTTTCCAACAGTTTATTGATTTGAGGGTGTATTTATATTTATTCTTTTTACCTTATATTTTGACCCTAGACTTTATTTGTTTAACTTTAAATAAAACTATATTGTCTTTATTGAAACAAACATTGAAACATTCCCTAGCTCACACAACAACACCTGTCTGAGACTATAAGTGGCCTGCATGAACTCCGATGACGATTTAGTAAAAAAAGGGCGCTACTTCAATAGAATGGAAGTGGTTTGGTTAAAAGAGGTCAGAGTGAAGAGTTCACTTTATTGCTTTACAGTGTTAAGACCTAACAATTACAAAACTGACCAACATTTTGATAGCAATGTCAAATATTGCACGTCAATCAAATCGGTATTTTGAAACAATTTGTCATCGCTGAGATGGTCCAAAGTGATCTCCCTATCCCTAGAAATTCTTCTTGGCGCATAATGATCTTCTGTTGGTTCCATAAATTCAGCCATTTCGTCTTATTTTTGTCTGCATTAATGTTACAGTTTCCAAACCTTAAGTTATACTTAGGGAAGTTATGGGTTTTAATGCAACCCTTAAAGGGTTAGTTCTGAGCGCATTAATTACTCACCCCCATGCTGTACCAACCCCATAAGATCTTCATTTGTGGACCTTTGGACCACAAATGCAAGTGAGCAAGAAACCATGTGATAAAAAGAAGCACATTAACCCTTTCACGCTTAAGTTTCTGACTCAGAATTTTGAGTTTTTTTCAAGGTGACTGTTATTTTAGAACATTCCCCCTTTTGTCACGTGACACACCGCAGCCACAATAATACATGACAGACGTATGCTTTTATTTCTTTTTTTTTTCTTTGAAATATTCACAAACTTGCTTACTATGTCATCAACTATCTGATATTCCGATTCTCAAGTGAGTGTGTTTAGTCGTTCAAAAACCTTTAGAAATAATCTTGATCTTGATCTATAGTGTGAGATGGGAGCCACCATGTTTCTTTGCGAGAGTCCTGTCTGTCAGTCATCAGTTTCTCCTGAAATAATCCAGTAGGGCTTCAATCTTCAGCTGGCTGGCAGGAGCCACCACTGGCATGTCATGTGAACTGTCAGTGGCTGGCTTTGTCTACAATTGGCAAGTTTCAGAAACCATTGATTTTTGACAGTGTTTTGTGTTCCTCCCTTTCTAGCTCATTTATTATGCATCTTTTGATATGATTATACTCTTTTATATGATTGATGTTTGGGGACGGTTATCCAAATTAAACCAGTCAAATGGCTGTGATCAGACTGGCAGCTTAATGACACTTTGCTCAACGCTCATGGAGTCGCCCTGAGCAGGGTTAACGACTCCTATTCATTTTCCCTTCCTGTCAAGTGATTACTGAACACTACACAATCCTTTAGTCTTTTTACAGCGGAGTTGTACCACCAACCAGCGCTTAATGAGATGGAGTTTCTTTCCAGTCAAATCCTCTACAAATTCATCCCATTAAATGAAAAGGAGAATGTTTTAACTAATGCCCTGTATCGTGGGTAATGTCATGCTATGTTCCTGCCTGCAACCTTTGGGCAATTTCTAAATGGGGTTTCGTTAAATGTGGCCCTTTGTGAGTGGTAAATTCCCATTTATAAGTGAAGAGTTCAGATGCAAAAGCCTCTAAGTGCCATTTGAAATTTTCTCCTAGAATGATCATTTATCAAGCTTGTATATATTTAAGTTCAGTAATTTCACTTAAATGACAATTAATAGGTAATCTTCATTGCAATTTAAGTGAAATTACTGAACTAAAAATAAAAATGATCATTCTAGAAGAAAATTTCAAATGGCACTTAGAGGCTTTTGCATCTGAACTCTTCAAGTATTCTCTATTGAAACCTTGTGAATTGTCATCTTTATCTTATGACTTTGAGTTGGGTCATAACAGTCATTCATAGGTTATTCAATGTGATGAAACTTCACATTTAAAGGTCAAGTGTGGAATTTATATGCTTTATGATGACTGTTCCAAAGGTTTTTTCTGAACATCTGTTTTTCAGACAGGTGGTTCAGCCTAAAATCATCTTCCAGTTATGCTCATTTGAATGTAAGTAACCCAATTACATTACTCGATTACAGCCGATTACATTTGGGAATCTGGACATTGCTGAAAATTGCCTTTTTGAGATTGACCTGTTCCCAAATAGTGCAAGGAAAATGTATATTTCAATTTTTCATTGTAATAATCCCTTTCAAAACAGCAGGCATTAAGGAACTTAGGGATGGCTGTGAAATCCCAGACGTATGTCAAATGAACAGAATTATAAGTTTCCACAAGAAAACAGGAAAAAAGATCACGTCACCATATCTGTTAACTTGCCCATCGGCTAACTCCCGCTAGTAACTCCCAGTTGCCAAAAATCCTAAAACTGAAAGGACTTGGGTTGAGACCGGGATGGCGTGGTTTCGTGCAGTTGGCCTTCGTAATGTTGGCCGCAATTCAGCTTGCAGATCCATGGCTCTTGGGAACCTAAATAGGCTTATGAGCCAGTCATCATCGTGTGCCAGGAAATCTTCATGTTTCTAAATACTCTTTCTCTCCTAAGTCTGCCATTGGCATAGTCCTCCTGCAATGCCAGCGCATCCATCATGCAAAAGTGTCACCATAGTATTTATGTAAACAGCAATCACATTCGATCCTTTACACCTTGTTATACCAATCAGACAATGAGTGGTAAACCCATACGCCCACTCTAAGGCCGTGTGTCCACCAAAGCGTTTTTCCACGCGCCTGCTGTATGTTTTCAATTGTTTTCAATGGGAGCGCCGCGTTTTTTAAACGCCATGATCGTAACGAGGCGCTGAGCGTTTGTTTTCACGCTGAAGCGCCGAGCGCCCAGCGTTTTTTACTGGTCGCCGAGAGTTGAAAAGTGTTCATCTTTGGATAAAACGCAGCGCTCATCACTGTAACTTCTTACCCAGCCGTCGAATCACGGTGGAGGAGGGGCAGGAGACGCGGGACTAAACCACACTGACCAACTGTCACAACATTCTTTCTGTACAACGACATCAACCAGCAAAGCTAACCGAACAAAATGGGTGAAAAATATTTTTTTTTAGTATGAAACAAATTATATGCGAAATCAGTTACAAGTAAACTGTGCTTCGGATATTCTGTATCAAAGCAACAAAACGTCTCAATGGAAAAAAATGCTGCGCTGCCAAAACGCTCTCAAGAGCGTCTGGCGTTTTCAGCTGGCTAAAAACGCTTTGGTGGATACACGGCCTTACAAAATGAAAGTTAAAGGAAGTTCACTTTGTAAACTTTTATTTGATATGTTATTGCCATTTATTTATTTAAATTGGTATTGTGAACATGCACGCATTTATGATTAGGATGCATAATGTGGATTGAAAGTTGTTTATGAATATGTTATTTGCAATATGGATAGGGTATATGCGCAACTTTTCAAGTTCAATATGTTTCATTTCATTCATCTGCCATCAATCCCTCAGTTCACCATTGGTGTCTCCAAAATTTGAACCAAAAGAGTTTGCGTGCATGTGCGCAAATTTTCCCGTCAAGTTTGTTTTTATAAATCACAACTTATGCGCTGGAAGCCTCTTTCAGGGCCTGTTTTGTGCGTACGCAACGGTTAGAGTTTTGCTCCTCTGTAGGCCTTAGAGGTTGAGCAGAAATGAGAGGAAGTCTTTTATTTTCATGATTTTCATCCCTTGAGAAGTAGTGGTAGATCAAAGTATACTTTAACAGCTACTCCCTGAAAGGCTATGTCAAGTTTTTGACATGGCTAATGATGTGCGATGTCTTAGAACACTTGGGTATCTTTACCTGCCCTTTGGGGATGAAGGTTTTTCAAAAGGGCTATAACTTTTATACTTAGTCTAGTAAGGCAAGCACTCGCTTAGCATGGCAGAGTAGGTATATGTGTATATCTCCAGACGCCGCATCGAAGTTCCACTTCGTAAGGGAACGTCTGGAAGCTTGGTTCTGTGAGAAGGGGAACGAGATGTGGCATCCCCAGCCTGACTTCGTCATACTCATATTCTATTCAGAATGTGAGTCTGATACAGCTCCATAGGGCTTTGATTATGAGGCATGTCTTAATCGATCCAGGAAAAAAAAAAATCTGCACTCAATTGGAAAGACCTACAACCAATCAGAACATTGCAGCAAGTGACATATGTTGAGCGACTCATAGTTGTCAACAGAACTGAACTGCACCCAAGAAAATAAGTATTTACAAGAAAAATGTGTGTTAACGACCTTTGCCGGTGTTGCAAAAAGAATTTAAGTATTCGTGGAGTACTTGCAAACTCGCAAAACGTTTTTGAATGAAATAGAAAACGTGAATGTATATACGAACAAGTTCTCCGTTTAGGATTAGATCTCGACAATAAAGCCAAGAAGTCTGCTCGCATTTGTCGGGCCTGTCTGAACTTTATAACACATTTGGAGCGCGACATTTGAGTCTTCGGAGAAAAGAGACCGGGAGCCAAAATTATGTTTTAATGGTGAATTTAATGATCATTTAAATACAAAATGATGAGTAATAGTATCTAATTTATTTTAAAAAATACACTGCTTATGAGGGTTAGAGTTACTATCAGTGACTACCAGTATGGGTATGATGTGCGAGTAGTATAACAAAGCATCACCATTGTTTGAAGCCTCGATGGCTTTTTTTTTTTTTTTTTTGGATGGATTTTGATTGCATCGCCGTGATGCCCATTTCAGTGGCTTCTTTTACTTGGTCTTCCATGAATGTGTCCAAAGGAGAAACCACAATGACAACTGGGATTTCTTTGCGTCCCATCTTCTTAGCAACCATTGGAGCCAGCTGATAAATTAAACTTGCCGAAAATCCTGTAGGAAGGAGGGCCAACACATCTTGACAATCGACAAATGCCTTTATTGCAGTTCTCTGTTTGTCTTTTAAAATTAATGCGCTAAAATTTCTTCTAAAACAGACGCCATAGCGGAATCTATACATCTCAATTCTCCAGCAGCAGTCATTTTTGTTGTAAACCAGTTCAAAGCAAGTGGTCTTTAGTGATGATTATGTGACTGCAGGTCATCTGTCCAGTCCATCATTATAAAGCCCGCCCTGGCAATTTGATTGGCCCGCCCATGTTTTTACTGATCATAAACTCCTCAATGGATGAGTCCAGACCGAACTTCCCGACCAAAACATTTTGTGGGGGGGGGGGGTTTCGTGCTGGCATCCTAGCATGTCTCCTTTGTCACAGGTCATTTTGACCAGAAAATCATTTTAATTTTTAATTTATTTATTTTAAATTGTGTGTTTAGATACACACAATACACACAAATTTTGACTGGATTCGAGGAGTTTGTTGTTGTAATAAAAAAGTAACAAATCCTTCTCTCGTGGTATAGCCTATGAATTAATGTAATGCGTGAAGTGCATTTAAAAAACAAAACAAAAAAAAAACAAACAAAAAAAACCTACAAAATGCTCAAAATTAAAACAAAAAAATGCTAAAACTTCACCAAAATGATTTTACAATAACTGGCCACAGGATGAGGCTGACGCACAATAGAGTCACGCAACTCTCTCTCTCTCTATCTCCATCTCTCTCTCTCTCTCTCTCTCTCTCTCTCTCTCTCTCTCTCTCTCTCTCTCTCTCTCTCTCTCTGTCTCTCTCTCTCTCTCTCTCTATCTCTATCTCTCTCTATCTCTATCTATCTCTCTCTATCTCTCTCCCCCGCTGGACAAACTGTTGCACGGTAAAATGTGACAGGTTTCCACCTGTATTGACGCAAAATCCCTGTCTGGTGAGGGGCGATTTTGAATTGCCCTTTGAGACTCATGGTTGCTCGTTCATTCACAAAATAACGCGCTCTATTTTTTCCTTACTAGTAAAAGGAAGCTGCCGAGACAGATATCGTGATTTTTTTTTCCACCTCAGTGTTTTGATCAAATGTAATTGGACTCATGTGTTCGACTGGCACGAAGCCACAATGAGATCGGTTCAATCTGCTGCTGTGAGCTTTTTTACTTTGGATTTATGTTCGATATGGATATTTTTCTCTATATCGATAACAACAATCAAAGGTAAGAAATTTTAAAAGACAGCTGAGCTGGGTCATCTTAATTAAATATAATTAAAAAAGTTAGGCTATTTTGGTGTCCTTAGTTTCATAAATATCATTATCATATCATTCGTTTCACTGTAAATTGAATGTGTAGCTATGTGATGTGATGTGTAGCCAATATTTAGCCTATACAAATTGTAAATTGTGTGATGTGTTGAACACTGAAATCCAAAATGTAAAAAAAAAAAATGTAAAAACAAATATAGATTTCTGCTGTTTGGATTCCATAATGTTAGACTACATACATTTTAGTTTTAAGGGATAATGAATAGTCTTGAGAGAGAGACGGTGCTGCCGTAGCAGCCTATTTAAATTGGACCCGTGGTTCTCAGGGGTGTCAAACTTCTGCATGACATTAAACATGTCAAGCGCCCTAGGTTAGGACTTGATTGCATCAAGTGAATAAGATTATAAATACCAAATTAATTTGAATAAGATCACGTTCACGTCATTATCACTAATATGAAATACATCACATCCCTCAGTGTTTTAGATTTATTGTTTAAATACATTTTATCACTATTCTTGGCAATGTTGCTAAATGAGGTCAGTTCATTTGCTCTTGAGGAACAGGATCCAATACAGTCTTCAAAATAAAAGGGACTTTATGGCAATGAAGAACATATGAATGAAGAACGTGAAGAACATTTTCATCCATATGATGTTTCCAATGCACAAGATGTTCAATCATGTGGAAAAGTAACAATTATAACAATGTTATAGTGTAAAAGGTTCTTTAGATCATTAAAATGTTCTATAAATAATAAATAAGTGGCTATTTCAAGAACGGTTCACTGAAAGGTACTTTGTGAAACCACTTATGGTTCTTCATGGCATCACTGTGACCCCCGGCCCCCTTTATTTTAATCTGTATGACACAGGAAGATGGGATTCCCTCAAAACGTTAGTTAATAAACGTTGAACCAAACCAAAACAAAATTGCCTACATTTGATAGAGATTTATACAATTCATAAAATTACACTTCAAGTAGTATTGATTGTTAACCTCAGTCAAGTTGTCCAGATTGTTTCATCGCAGATGCAAACTTTCATCAATATCCAAAACGATAATATTACTAATATTAAGGTTCTTATAAATATCAACCAAACAACTGACCTAAACTCTACCAGGTGACAGATATTGAGAGAGAGAGAAAAAACCTTGGAAGAAACCAGGCTCAGTTCTCCTCTGGCCAAATTAATGAACATATTATGATTTGCTGTATGATTCATGCAGGCTCCATCAAAAGTCAGATTGTATATTGATATCTTAAAAAAAAATTGTCTCTGCTCGAAGATCGGAAATATCGAGGTGGCATTGGGCATACAGCACAAGATCCTAAGGGACAGCAAGCTGTTTTCTTTTTCCTTTGAATTCACAGATGGATGGCATAATAATGTCTTGTCTAAAACTCGAAGGAAGGCTGAGTTCTTATTGAAGACATTCCAAGACTTTTAATAAATAGAAAGACACTTTACAGAGGTCATGGAAAATTGACCCTTAATCAAGTTCTCTCAAAAGTATTTTTGTCTTTATAAGTCATGATTAAGTATTACATGTTTAAGAAATCTATACAATAATGGATCTGTTTATGATTTGAACTCTCAATGTTCACCTCTCTCTTCTCCTCTCTATTTTACACCTGTAATTGCAGTTAAAAGTAGATTTGCATTACAAATTTGCACTCACATGAATATTCCAACCTAATATTCTTGTTTCTGAAGCATGTGCCACCATATAAATCAGTATGAATCAATTATCTCAAAGAAAATGTATTTATTTTTGACAATCTGCACTGTTTGTCCCTTTTCTCATGGCATTTGGAAAGCAGATTAGATTAGCAGTCTGATTAACCCTCTGGTTCTGCGCCTAAAAAGTTCTGCGCCTTTTTTTTTTTAAATATCAAGGTCAAGTTTGCAACACAATTGTTTAGATTTATGACTTTGATTTTCTCATAAAATGTGTTTTGGAAAATATATATTTCATATAAAAATTAAAAATAGTGTTTTTGTGCAGTTTCCATAACAATAAATGTAAAATTCTTTTACCCTTTTTAAGTTCACTTTTTAAAAATTTACATTTACGTTAACTTTTCATTTTTAACAATAATCTGCCAATAATCATCTTAAACCTAAACCTGTGCTCCAAAGCATTACAGTAAATGCTTAGGAAAGTTTAAGTTGGAAATTTCATTTTCAGGTCTATGCTCAAAAACTGAATAAATATATTATACTTATTATATTACTTATTTTATATATATTACTTACTTATATTATATATGTAAAAAAATAAATAAATAAAACAATAATAATATTTTTTACTAAAGCCTTAAAAGCCCAATATCCTCAAAAAACTATAATATCATTATGTAAAAGTTGTTGTAATAATCACATGCAAACTCATGCCTAAGGTTTTGGAAGAAAAACAAGAAAGACAGTATTATAGCTGCATTTACCACCCGACAAGGATCTTTATATCGGAATGACATTGAATTTTACCTTAACATATGAAAGCAGAAAATTAGCATACGCATGAAGTGTTCGAAGTGATTTCTTACGTGTATATTGTCCCAGCAGCAGGGCTGGAGCACAGGCCTTCAGAAGACTGTCAGCTGGGTCACTTTCCATGTGGCAATATAAGCATTTGTCTGCCACAGGTTCTGCACTGCAACGGACAAAATGACTGTCCCAATGGAGCTGATGAAGATAATTGTGGTAAGAGCTTTTTACAAATACAGACATCTCACATATAGTCATTATGGTGGAATTGATGTTCTGTAGGCAAGAAGTCTTTGTCTTTTCCCAAGATAAACAATGAATAAAAGTGTAAGAGTGACAACTAGCCCCCATAGACTGATCTATAGAACAGTATATTTTAAAATTGATATAATATCATATCATTGTTTTATCAATTATGAACTTATGCCTATGTCTATGTGTTTTGTGTGAATGTGTTTGTGTGCTCGTCTCATGCTGACGCCTATCTCATCGCTGTCCATCTCTCTGAAGGGGATAACAGTGGCTGGGCAGACCTCTTCGACCAGACATTCAAAAGGGTTCATCCACAAGAGCTTTCTACAGAGTGCCGTAAATTTACATCTAATACCTAATCATTAACCTCTTGTGATTGCTGTCTTGCAGTCTCAAAAACACAATTTAGACAGTCCAGTTCTAGACAGTACTGCTTGTATTAGTGCAAAACAACTTTGCCTAAACTAGGCCTATGCCAAATATATCAAGTGCAATTTTTAATGTCACCTTCAATAGAAGTTCATTATCCACATTTTTCTTAACTGCTGCATTTTAGATTATGGGAGGCACTTCCGTTTTGTGGAAGTTTTACTCAAAAAGACTGAAACAGATAATTTCAAATCGTAAGGTTGCACTACAAAAAAATCATATCCATCAGTTAGACTGAATGAGCTGTAAAATGTACTTTTCTGAAGTCAAGAGAATAAAATAACACTTGGTACTTTAATGTGATGTGTTACAACGAGCTCTTTCAGTCGCTGGATTCTTTTCCTCCTGATTTTTTGTTTTTCCTTTGTGTTCCGCATCAAACCATGTGAAAAAAAAATACTGCATAGCCAATACTGCGCATTTGTGCTATGCTCTCGTGATATAATTTATGATAGCTATCTATCCCATGAATAATTCACTGGAATGCACAAATAATCTTTTTGTTTCTCAAAAAATCTTCAGGTCTCTTTCCAGGTTTGTTTTTACATGCTTTAAAATCTAAATGTCCAATCCAATCTCATAGCAATTCATCCGTATTTTACGAGGTGGCTAATTCGTACGAATTCATACAACCTCACTAGTATGTTTTCGTACAGTTTGTCTCAATTGATGGGTAGGTTTAGGAGTGGGGCTAGGGATGCCTTTTTCTTGGTGTCGCTTTTTGAAAAATCGTCCTTATTCGTATGAGAAATTATCCACCTCTTAAAATACGTAGGCTACAAATTGTACAAAATGGGCCTACACATACCATTATCTTTGCACCAATAAAACATACAACACTATGTTTTTATTACCAAATTATATGTATCTAATTCATTTAAATCACAGTGCAATGTTTTCCTCGACATCCCGCGATTTCGGGGCGCATGAGTTCCCGAACATAATGCATGATGGGATACTCTAGTGTGTTTTTGGACAAAGTCGCTACTACTTGATACTACGCCTTAAAAGTATCTTTTTGTGAAGAAAAAGTACATACTTTTGAGTGTGTGGAAAAAGAGTAGGAAAGCTACTACTTCGTCATCTTTATTGGACAGATCTGTCATGTACATCCTATCACTGTAAACTGCCCTGTCAATCATCTCGTCACAGTTTAAATCCTCCATTTGATTTAATATAAAATGTTGTTGCTCGTTCATCTGCCTGTATACATAATACAGACATAACAGTGGTATTTAACACGTCTGTTTCTGCTGAAGTAGGCTAAGCAAGCTATTGGGGTAGCCTATATATTTCATTGTCTGTTGTAGTAACTTTTTTATGCTTAACTTTTAAATTTCCTTTTAATGCTCAATGGTTAAAGGGTGAGTATATAATGTCATTTGACGAATAAATATGGCGAACCTTTTGCTAATTGTTTAGGCTACCGTTTAACGAAAGTACTTCCATAATTTGTGAAAAGCAGCATGGGTCATAGAAAAAAGGTGGATAAAGTCAAATTATATTTAATTTGTATATTTTTTATATTATATTTACTTTAATATATTAATATAATAATATCCTAATTTTAATTTACTTTTAACAATGTAAATCAGTGTTCAGTTTTAACTATATTTTGGTTGTCACTGCACAGAACTTCCATATTGCCAAATTGAATGAATGTATGTTTGTGTGTATATGTATCTCTTTCCTGTCTTGTCTTGCAGAAGTGGAGCGGTATCCTGATCGTTGCCAGTGCATTAACAATGAGATCCACTGTGTGCATGTCAGCTTGAGATCCGTTCCACAGGTGTCAGCGAATGTTACTTTCCTGTACGCAACCTTCCATTGCAATTAGCTTCCATTAGCTTAAGCTTGAAGGTTTAATGCTGCGTTCACAAGCTATCGAAAATTTCCTACTTCCCACTTCTGAAATTGTGATTACAAGCTCATCGAATAGTACTTTGTTGTCGGATAGAATAGGAATCGTGGAGGACACCAGGTTATTTTTGTCTAATTCTTGGGGAAATCTTACTAAAGCCAAAATGTATTGAATAATATTTCATTTTTAATAAAATGTAGCTTCCCATTCGTTGACAACCATATAAACATTCACCACACTATACAGATTCAGCTTGCTGACAATTCTGAAATTTCTGTCAAATAGGCTACATATTTCCATTGTGTAAAAATAATGCTTGAAATGATAATGCGTAAATATGCACTACTTTAATGACAAGACAAGGCGATGTAGCTGTTGTGGGAAGAAAAACGAATAAAGAAAAACAGTCAAAGGAGCAATTATTCTTCTCTCCGCCATGAATACATTTTATGGCACGGTCCAACTCGGAAACTCCGGATTTAAAATCATAGTTTCCCAGTGTACTTGAAAGGACGTTCATGTCCAATTCCGACTAAGGAAACCATACGATCATTCCGATAGCATGTGAAGGCAGCCAAAAAACCATAACCATAACCACTGGTGTGGTGAGTTGTAAAAATTTCAACTTGAAAATCACTATAGTAGCCTAATCATAAACTCCCTCACAAAACTAAACAACCTTTTTTAACCCAAAAAACTGTTTAAAAGTAGCCAAATTCCTTGGCAACCGCACGGCCGGCTAAACAAACAAACAAAAAAAAAGATCTGAAATCTTGCCCACTGATGTGTGTTGCGTCAGAAACTTTCATGCAGCGAATTTCGTTTCCCAACACTGACTTGACCCACTTGACACGTTCAAGAGTCAAATGTTTGACAGCTCCTCCTCTCTGAATGTCTAATGGGGTGCTTGAGTTGTGGGTAGGTTAGGGTTTGTTTGGATATATATATATAGCTCCACCGATTCATTTTCTCTGCAGTGAGCAACAAGACAATAACGTTATTGGAATGAAAAAGAGATAGTTTAACTCTATGGTCTGAATATAGTAGGCTATATTCAGTAAAACAGCAGTGACATGCAAACATTTGAATGGGGAGACATTTGAAGAGTGGAAAGACCTTTAGTGTGCTAAATACATTGGATTAAACAAAAGACTATAATATAAGCAAATTTTTGTAAGCATACACTACGTACTTAGTGTTTAATTGGCTGTTTCTTTTGCTTTTGAACAGATCATTGAAGAGCAACGAGATTCGCATGTTACCCAATAAAGCCTTCATCAAATACATAAAACTACAGAGGCTGTAAGTATGAATAAGCATTCATTTCCTTTGATCTGTAAAAGCTGGCTATCATTGTGATTTCATAAGACCTGCCGAAGACAACTTTGGTATGGGATGCTTTGCTTAAACCGCAAATAAAAACAGAGGCTTATAATGGAGCTGTCAACCTGTGCAGCCAATGCCTGTTTATGTGGTACAAAAACTATTGGCTCCTGCATGAAACTGATTAACATTTATGGTCAGCTTTCTGCTGAATCCACTGAAGCTTTTAAGATGAGGCCCTGGTCGCCTTCCTTTTAAATTGAGCTTGCTGCTGCTTGTAAATCTCAGTATTGGCAGGTTTCTGTATAGCATGCCACAAGCTGGGATTTTATGTGTTGCTCTATGGTGATTTAATGTAGTAGCGTACACATTGAAAGGCGTCAGGTGGGCACTCCACACCAGACTTTTTATTACTCCATCACAAATTACATTTCCCTTAACTCAATGCCTGGACTCATCATGATGATTGCATCCAGCTGTCTCTCATTACCCTGTTAGTCTCATTTATACCATGTTCACTTATTCACTCACTGCATAGTGTTGTATGTTGTTGCACTTCATTTCCGAGCTGTTTCCCCTGGCTCTTGGATTTCTTGCCTTTTCCGTGGATTACTCTTTTGCCTCTGAACCTTGCCTGTTTTGTTTGTTTGGACTGCCTACCTGTGTTTTGACCTATGGGCTGTATGCACGCATAAGTTCCGCATTTGACGCAAGGATGCTCGTCCATTTCCGGTTGTGGAGATTTAAGCGGAGGAGAACCGAGGAAAACGGGATTATGGCAGAGTCTTCAAAATTTACTGTCATTTACTGTAATTTTATATATAGTTATGTTTATTTAATATAATTTTAAAAAGAAGCATAAACACAACGAGGGGTGCCTGTTTTATCTGTTTTTGAGACTAACGTTTCTTTATTATAACCATGGAGTATAAAATTCAATATAAATTCTCGGTATTGCATTGGACTCTACGATCGGCGGAAGTTATCGAGCATCCTTAATCCTTCGCCGGAAATACCGCCGTGCATAGAGCCCATTGCCTGTATTTTGGATTATGTGTCTGGATTGGTCCTCCTGTTCATAAGTCTGGGGAATATACGATTTTTTAAAATGTTTTTGAAAGTCTCTAATTCACAAGGCTGCTTTTATTTGATCAAAAATACAGTAAAATCAGTAATATTGTGAAATATTGTAACAATTTCAAATATCATTTATTCCTGTGATGGAAAAGCTGAATTTTCAGTGGCCACTACCCATTCAGAAATCATTATTACATTCAGATTTATTCTGATTATCAGTGTTGAAAACAATTGCTGCTTTATGTTTGTGGAAACTGTGATAATTTCTAAACATTCAAAAGAACAGCATTTATACATTATCATTGTGTTGGGTCTCAGAAACGACACTGAGAGTAAGGTTTAAGGTTTTACCATTAGAGCTACGTATGTATAGCTACACATCAATGTTTAGGTTCTGTTCCATGTAGGTAAATGGATTTTTCTTATATAAATGATACATTTCATGATTAATTATAAATGGCCCATTTCCTAATTCATAATTCAAAGCCATTAAATATATATTTAATATTATAGATGACCCAAAAATAACTATGTTCTGTAAAGAGCCAGCAGACACTGTCATCTTGTGCAGAAAACACAACTTGTGCATTTACAATGTGATAACGCTCACTTGTCACTGGCACAGAATGTGGAAACTGCCCTAATGAGGCATTCATTTCAGCGCCTCCAGTTTTCAAAAATGTGTTCATTCTTAGATGATTTTTTTGGTTGGGGACATTTCGTTTTGGATACAGATGGATGGCATGACTATGAATGTTTGTTGTTGAAGTATTCAATGATAGGCCACGAGTTACTATCTTGAGGCCACGAGATAGTTATAATTATTTTTTTTTGCCAAAGTGGGACTAGGGGGGCTCCATATCTACGTATATGGCTTGAGTCCCTCCTTCAACAAGCATGATTTTTTTTACTATATACAGTATACAGTATATATATATATATATATATACATAGCAATGTACATAGTAATGTATATATTTATATATATATATATATATATATATATATATATATATATATATATGAAGAGTTCAGATGCAAAAGCCTCTAAATGCCATTTGAAATTTTCATTTTTAATGATGATTTTTATCAAACTTGTAAATTTAAGTTCAGTAATTTCACTTAAATAACAATTAATAGGTAATTATCATTGCCATTTAAGTGAAATCACTAAACTTAAATATACAAGCTTGATAAAAATGATCATTCTAGAAAAAAATTTCAAATGGCACTTAGAGGCTTTTGCATCTGAACTCTTCATATATATATATATATATATATATATTCCATGAGTTTGGTTAACCTGTTAAGCACAACCAGCTGTTGACCAAATTGCTGATTGTTTTGTTTTTTTTCTTCCTCAGGTTTCTCCAAGATAATTGCATTCTCGCTGTTTCCATTCACGCTTTTAGTGGACTATATAAGCTGGAAAAACTGTAAGTTGTTTTTTTGTGTGTTTTTCCTCATTTAACAAGGGAATAGTCAAGTCACCCTTATTTTTACCCTTAAATTGTTTCAAAGCAGCCAATGAACTGGAGAATATTAATTATGATGCAAACGCAATCAAATTCTGCTGTAAAGGAGCAGCAGCAAGATCATACTCTTATTATTCAGCTCAGTTCAGATGTAAAGCTCCTCAAATATAAAAGTTCAATTCAGTGAATAGCCTACAACTATATATTTTTTTGTCTTTGTTAAAACTTCCCTCATTCTGAGTAAAGATCAACATAATTTCTTGTTCTTGTGTTGCAGATCTTTGAGCCAGAATTGCATCTCCTTGCTTTCACCTGGAGTCTTCAGTGATCTTCATAAACTCAAGTGGTTGTGAGTACAACCATCAACAAGCTGTTTACATAAAGAGTCATAAAGACTACATTATAACTAAAATGTTTTTCTACAGCAGTAGATGCCTGTTTTTAACTTTAATTTTTGTGCATAAGTACACAATACATATTAAATATATTGACCAAGAAAAAAATCTGTATTAATACATTTAAATACCCTTTTATTGTTGTAGTACTGTATATTCAAATAGATTCAAAATCCATAGCATGTTATTACAATTTAGGGTTGTTAATATTTCAACAATGCTGCATTTTTTTTATCAAAACAGTTGACAGTGCAGTTACAATAAAAACAGTAATATTGTGAAATATGATTATATTTTAAATTACTTTTATTGTCCCCTTTTATCAATTTAATGCATCCTTGCTGAAGGATATTCATTTCATTAAAAAAAATAAATCAAATTAAATGGTATTGTATCTGCACTGAATCTACAAGTTATCCATTTATGAAATAAATTGGTTTGGCTGATGGTTTAGGAACATTTTTGCAAGTTTTGAAATGTTATTCTGTCTTCAGGATTTTGGATGACAATCCCATAACAACAATTACAGCCAACACATTTACTGGCCTAAGTTCCCTCTTCTTCCTGTAAGTCTTCATCCATCCTCATTGATGAAGTGCTGTTAATTTGCCTTTTATGTCTGTACGAGGTTGTGATGTTATGGCTCACTTCATTTAAAATTCCATACAGGTCAATGGTAAATACCTCTCTAGAACAGCTCCCCCCCGCCAGACTCTGCACCCATATGCCCTTACTCAGCTGGCTGTAAGTATCCACTTCTCTTTCAGTTCAGTCAGGAAGATGCTGGCCGCGAGGCAGATCATGTTTGAAACAGAGCTGGGTCACTCCGAGACAACTCAACCAGAGGTCTCCGGCTCACATTTAAAAAAAAAAAAAAAAAAAAAAAAAAAATTAAAGATTTTATTTTAACATAAATAGTAATGAAAATCAAAATATCAAATGCCATGGATAAATATTTAATTTATTGTGTGATCCACTATTTTGTCGAGGGGGTCAAAATGTGAAATTAACTATAGAAAGATGGCAGCATCATTGCTGTATTTTTTTTATAAATAGATATATAGGTCTATTTGTAAAATATGTTGTCTTTAGCAATTTTTGCATTATACCAATGGAGACAGACAGTTCAAAAATAGCGAGAAGCACTTGTTATGAGTTTAGTCCCCTACATTGGCCTGCCTGTAACCCAGAATGCAATAAAGATATTATAATATTCAGTGGTATTTTTTATGTTATTTATATAGCTAATTTAACACAAATTAAAAATTGAAAGTGCTTTCCATGAAGTTTAGAATCATTTACAAGTTAATTTACCATAGGTAAAACTGAAGAGCTCAATAGAGTGCTGCAGTGATGACGTCAAAACCCTGTAGACTAATTCGCCAGTTCACTCAAGAGTTCCCTACGGGTTTTATAATTGTTTTTTTTGTTTTTTTTAAATTTATGAGTAAACTAATATCTGCGAAACATAATGTGACAATACTTGAACATTTTGCACTACAAATTAAACTGCACACACTCACACCCCAAATGTTCCCATCTACTTATTAGAAACATATGTTTATTTAAATGAAACATAACAGCTTCAAGATTTGTGTTTACAAAATGGGTGTGTGTACTTTACCTTATAGAGCAAAACATATCAAAATTATGTTCACCACAGATGTTATTTTTCTCACTGTATATTTGTAAAAAAACAAAAACAAAAAAAAACATACTTTTATATATATATATATATTTATATATATATTAAAGTATTTTTTTTTGTTAGTTTTTTTTACAAATATATATATACATATATATATACATATAGTGTACGTCTGTAGCATTTTTTTCTTGAAGCATTAGTTTTTCTTCTTTAATTTCCTGGCTCTTTAAAGATCCCAGGCAGGTTTAAATGCTACCTGGGGCTCATCCTTCATTCTCTCATCTTTGTGGAGTACAAGAACAGTATGTACTCTGTTGCTAATGCAGCGTTATTCTCTCCTTGGCCATGGTGTCCGTATTTGACAAGAGCAACAGGATGAGGGCGGCTGGATTTCACTGATACGCCGATGTGTTTTGGTGTAACCAAACAGTCTCAGGCCTTAAGCTGTTAGGCTACCTTTTAATATTGTATATGTCACATGTACATGTCAACATGCCTGTATTTACTGAAATTTTCGTCAATTTATGGCATGCTCTCTTAAAGGGATTTTGAGGGGAATCGTATTATGTCGTTGGGCTTGTCAACTTTACACGCCTGTGAACATCTTACTGTGCTGTAAGTATTATTAAATACAGTGTCCTTATTCAGCTGAAGTTAGAGGACATTAGACATTAGAATTTAGGTGTATAGTTAAGATTATTACATAGTACATTTAAAAAAAATTTAATACATCTTTCTGTACAAATTATATTATCATAACAATTTGAATATTTTGATAAAAATCTCAAAACTTTGTATGTTTATGTTCGCTGATCCAAGTAGTACTAAGTCATAGAGTAAGCTCTTGGAGGTCAGTTTCTCTGATAAAAGTTTAGCTGACAAGTTCCAAATCAGGACCCCTTTTTCAGTGAGGTTTATTACCTTAAGTCTTCTCATTTTTAGGTCACTGAGAGCCAATCTCATCAAGAGTTTGCCGGAGAAAGCCTTCCAATCCCTGCACATGATGGGAGACCTGTGAGTGACAATGAAACATTGCTTTGAATGAGTGTGTGCATGGAAATGAGGAAAAAGAGAAGGCACTAGTGTTTTACCAATTATTTTATTGTTGGACATGCCCTTGTCACTTGCAGGGATCTGTCCAGTAACTTGATAAAGGAACTGCCAATCAGCATTTTCAAGGATTTACCCTCATTGCAAATTCTGTGAGTAACAGTTTGATGAACACAAATGTAAAAATGTAAATATGAAAATCTGGTGCAGGTCTTTATAAAGTATATTTGACATACTATTGTCCTGCTGTGTTTTCTCATTTGTAGGAATCTGTCCCAAAACCCACTGGACCACATCCACCCAGGCCAATTTAACCATCTAATTCAACTCCAGTCTCTGTAAGTAACAGCGTTATCTACGGTTTTCATGAGATTTTTTTTAACAAAATTAAATTTGATATGCTGTATTATACAACAAACGTTGTTCTCGAGTCAAGTTAGTGCTTGTGGGCTTGTTTCGGGCTATGGCACATATTGACGATAAAACAAGAAAACAAAACGGCAGCTCCAGTCTCTGTAAGTAACAGCGTTATCTACGGTTTTCATGAGATTTTTTTTTAACAAAATTAATTTGATATGCTGTAGTAGCTACACAACAAAGGTTGTTCTCGAGTCAAGTTAGTGCTTGTGGGCTTGTTTCGGGCTATAGCGCATATTGACGATGAAACAAGAAAACAAAATGGCAGACCATCCAGATTGTAGTATTCACCGAGGCTTAGAGCTTATAGGTGACCGGATAATGGTCAGGTCAGCGGAATAACCAAAGGCTCTTGGACGCTAAAATGTCAATATTTTGTTTCTGCAGTGGCCTGGAGGGAGTGGAGATCCCAAATATCCAGACAAGCATGTTCAGGACCATGGATAATCTCTCTTACATGTGAGTATCTGACCTTTAAATCAGACCTGCAGACCTGAAACTTTGACAAATTGTGTTTACAAATTAAATACTTGTAGGGTGATGTTGGGAGAAGAATTTTTTTTGTGATTAAAAAATGTAAACAAGGCATTCTAGTGCAAACTGACAAGAAAATAAAGGGAAAAGACAACATTTGCTTCAAGTAAATGTTATTAAAAAAAAAACAGCACACATTTATTGACACCACTTAACTTAAACTTTTTGGCACACCAGCCACAACACAACACAGCACATCGACATGGAAACCCGGCACGGTCACACTATCACGAACACCACCATGGGCAATGGCACAGACACCGGCACAGACACTGGCACAGACACACACCGGCACAGACACACCGGAACAGTCACGGACACCACCATGGGCAACGGCACGGACACCGGCACAGACACTGGCACGGACACACCGGCATGGTCACGGACACCACCATGGGCAACGGCACAAACACTGGCACTGACACACACGCACGGTTACGGACACTACCATGGGCAACGGCACGGACACCACCATGGGCAACGGCACAGTCACCGGCACAGACACACCGGAACAGTCACGGACACCACCATGGGCAACGGCACAGACACCGGCACAGACACTGGCACAGACACACACCGGCACAGACACACCGGAACAGTCACGGACACCACCATGGGCAACGGCACGGACACCGGCACAGACACTGGCACGGACACACACGCATGGTTACGGACACTACCATGGGCAACGGCACAGTCACCGGCACTGACACACACGCACGGTTACGGACACTACCATGGGCAACGGCACGGACACCACCATGGGCAACGGCACAGTCACCGGCACAGACACACCGGAACAGTCACGGACACCACCATGGGCAACGGCACAGACACCGGCACAGACACTGGCACAGACACACACCGGCACAGACACACCGGAACAGTCACGGACACCACCATGGGCAACGGCACGGACACCGGCACAGACACTGGCACGGACACACCGGCACGGTCACGGACACCACCATGGGCAACGGCACAAACACTGGCACTGACACACACGCACGGTTACGGACACTACCATGGGCAACGGCACGGACACCACCATGGGCAACGGCACAGTCACCGGCACAGACACACCGACACGGTCACGGACACCACCATGGGCAATGGCATGGAGACTGGCTCAGACACTGGCACGGACACACCGACATGGAAAACCAGCATGGACATGGACATTCGCATCGGCACGGACACATCGGCACCAGCACAGGCACAGACACGAGCACACCGACATGGAAACATGGCACCGGCATGGACACCGGCAACCACACGGACACAACAAAAAACTTGAATTTTTACACATTTTTTATATACTGCATACAGTGGCGGGTGTTGGGGTTGGGTTCGGTATGGTGCTGTGTGGTCTGCCTGACCACAGACTGCATATCATGATAATAGTGGGTCGTAAGCGTGTAAATTACTGTCAAAATACAAATATAACAAATATTTTTACTTTTAAATGTTTAATAATTTATAATAATATAATATAATGAATAAAATCTAATATAATATACCAGTTAATAGTACTACCAGCTGTATGTATAAGTTTGATTATATTTTACAATTACGTCGGGTGCCACTAGAATCACAGAAATTTGCAAACACATTGAATATTAATACAATATTTTTCTTCTCAGATATTTCAAGAAGTTCCAGTACTGCTCTTACGCCCCACACGTCCGGAAGTGTAAACCAAACTCAGACGGTCTCTCATCTTTTGAGAATCTGCTTGCCAACGTGGTCCTTCGTGTGTCCGTGTGGGTCATGGCTTTTATCACCTGCTTTGGGAACCTCTTTGTTATCGGGATGCGGACTGTCCTGCGAGCTGAGAACAACCTGCATGCCCTCTGCATCAAGGTTTTGTGCTGTGAGTACCTGATGCATACATTTTACCATTGCCCACATTATATTAAACACTAAATATGCTTTATTATACGGTCTGAATATGCCAGGTCTTTTAAGATGCCAGCATTAATGACACCAGAGGGCACAGAAATCTGTTTTCAGGGTTTATTCGTACTATAATTGGCTGACTGTTATGAAACCAATGTGACGCAAGCAGAAACAGCTGGCAATCCAAATAAACATTTTTCTAAGACACCATGCTCTCAAATGATGTTCCTGCACCCATAACCTTAAAGTGTTCCAGCACCCATAATGTCTTCTCGATTGCATCAAGGCACATTACATACCGCAAGCTATTTCTTAATTTTTCTATTTATCTTGTTAATGAATAATAATGATGTTGGTTTCATCTTACTGAAGAACTCTGTCCAATTATGCTTTCCGCATTGGACAATATCATTTCGTTCTGGAAGAGATGTTTAAAAACCCTTTTCTCCAGGTCCTCCTGCTGTCTGTCTCCTTTTACCCACTGTTGACAATCCCCCACCTGACATTCAGCTCGAAAGGTTGTTGTGATTGGACGGGAAATCAATAAACCTGTAACAATTCTATTCACACAGGATTCGCTCTCTATTACAATCACCTTCAGTCATCAATTCTAACTCTGGAGTTCCTGGGCTGGTGCCATTAATTAATGCACCCGTGTTTGGCATGGGAAAGGCTCCTATTTTAGCCTGCGATGTTATTACCATGTGCTTCGGTCACGCACCTGTGCTATGCCTCGTAAAAATTGATTTCTGGCTTGCCGGGGTTGTGATTTATCTTTTTAAAATAACAATTTATATGTGCAGGATATAGCTCCAACATTCTGGCACAAGACCAAATTGTAAATCTGGGCTTTTAGGAAGCTACTTGTTCATTAATGAGTTCTGCTTCTGTTATCCAATGAATGAGTAATAGCTAAAGCTATTTACCACAATGCTTCATTTATCCCTAGGTGCAGATTGCCTGATGGGGGTCTATCTGTTTTTTGTGGGGGTCTTTGACGTGAAGTTTCGTGGCGAGTACAACAAGAACGCCAAGCTGTGGATGGAGAGCCTGGAGTGTCGTACTATTGGCTTCCTGGCCATGCTGTCCTCCGAGGTTTCCGTCATGCTGCTCACTTACTTGACCATAGAGAAATTCCTAGTCATTGTTTTCCCTTTCAGCCAACTGCGACCAAACAAGTGCCAGACATTTGCCGTCTTGACTTCTATATGGCTGCTAGGAATCTCTATAGCGGCAGTGCCTCTGCTTAATGAGGACATGTTTGGGAATTATTACGGACACAATGGAGTGTGTTTCCCTCTTCACTCTGAGCATCTGGAAAAGCCCATTGCAAAGGGATATTCCATTGGAATTTTTCTTGGTGAGTTGATGGCAATGGTGAAACAATATTTGATTTAGTTATGAAGATTAAAGGAGTCAAATCTTCCCTTGTTCTTTTAAAAAAAAAGAGTGTCTCTCATCCAATAGCCTTCCCAGCACATATAGATCATTTATTGAAAATAAGCTACAAAAATGTATCTTTCTGGCTTGATGTCACATTAACATGACTGCCCACATTTATTGGAAAGGTTTAGTGGATTACTTGTTGATGTTAAGATACCATTCAAAAGTTTGAGTTCTGTAAGATTGTTGATACGTCAATACGTTGATACGTCAAATTAAAAATTTAATTGAGGCCATTCAACCAGGAAACCTTGAGTAACAAATGTGGACAAAGAAAAAGAAAAAAACGTGGAAATTGGCCTCTTTAAAACAGAAATGTCTCAACCTCAGTAATCTGAAGAATATCTATCTTGTTTTTGTGACACATTCTTTTAACTGGTGCTGATGACGGCACTCATTTATTTTATTAATGAAACCAACCATACTGAATTGATGAAAGCTATTTTCCCGGCCATTAAATTGTTGCCCATATTTTTAAAACGGGCAGATATACGCCACTGTTGTTCCTGATGCGTCCGGTAGGGGGAGGCTGTAGCCTACAGTATGAGACCAAATCTAGAAATGACACGAATATAAGGGTTTATTAAATAATTTGCTACAGTTATTGTTCCGCAATCATGTTACGTTGCAACATTTAATTTATGGACGATTGCTCCAGTTATGCAAGCCTCCCGTTTCCTTGTATGCACAGCTTTAAGAAACCTTTAGTCACACTCACAGTATGTCCTTGACCCGTTTTCATTATGCTGATTTACAATCAGAGTTTTATGTTTATACTTATAGGACTTAACCTGGTGGCTTTCCTCATCATTGTCGTCTCCTACTCCAGCATGTTTTACTCCATCTACAAAACAGGCATTGATGCCACAGAGCTGCGTGGACCGCTGCACAGGGATGTGGCTGTGGCACATCGCTTTTTCTTCATCGTGTTCTCTGACGCCCTCTGCTGGATTCCCATATTCCTGGTCAAAATCCTCTCCCTGCTGGAAGTTAAGATACCAGGTTAGTTGGTCCTTAAATGAAATAACGCAAAAATGTGCTCACAAATATTAATATGAGTATTTTATAAGTGCCACTAAGATTTTACAAAACTACATGAAAGACTAAACAAACTAAACAAACAATTGGCATGGAATGGTAAAGTGAGGCGAGGGTTCAAGTGCAGGAATAAGGATATTTATTAAGTAATAAAGAAAATAAAAACTCCCCAAGACAGGCATCTAGCAAAAACAGGAAACATAAGGGAACATAAACAACGAACCAGCAATAAGATAGGAGGGGGCTAGACAATTGACAGGAGAGCACATGGCACAAGCAAATACATGACAAGCCATGTGCTCAACAAACCAGACTATACACAACATGACAAACCAGGAGTGTCAGAGCTCACCAAACAATAAAGGCTATAAACCAGACAGAACCCTGACCATAATGCACTCAATATTTTACTAAAGGAAAATATTGCTTATCTCGTCTTATCTTATGTCTCTATCAGGAACAATCACATCATGGGTGGTGATCTTCATCCTTCCCATCAACAGTGCCTTGAATCCCATCCTGTACACGCTGACCACCAGTTTCTTCAGAGAGCAGGTGGAACTTTTATGGTGCCATAGACAGCAAAGACTCAAACAGGACCAAAAGAGCTTCACCAGCTCTATTATTTACAAGGATCCATTGCGGTCTTCTTACTACCACCCACATACATCTATCTTAGTCATGGATTCCAGTTATAGATGAAGAAGATATTCTATATTATAGACATTGCATTTGTCTGTAGTGTATCTACAGAGTTTTCAGAGAGCCGGAGCACTTAAAGATGATGGAGCCGCTTTGCTGGTGATTACAATCACAGAATCATGGAGACCTACATTAGATCAAATATCTAAATGTTATGGTTTGATAAGAATGATAAAACAAAGTGCAAGATATAGCCTTACATTACTCTTGCAGTTGCCTACATCATAAAAAGCTTTAAAATGGCTGAATATGTTATGACCCTGCTAGATTACCAAACACTGATCTTGTAAGATGTATACATTGACAGAGGGTAGATTGTTTTTTAACAACCAACAGTGGGCATGCAGGCTATTTATATTTTGCATATGTAGGCCTATAGGCTATGATGTACAGTTAAAAAAAATTGTAGGCTATTGTATTTGTGTCAAAAAATAGACCAATAGAGTAAACAAACCGATGGATCCCTTTACGTTATAAAATTATTAGACTACAATAAAAAATGTTTTGTGAAATATTTTTGTATAATGGCCTCAAATTTCAAAGTTGTTTAATTTATGGCAAACCATTTTATTCGCTTTCACTTCATAGTCTCTCCTTTTTTTTCATCGTTTAATTGCCGCCACCTTGTGTCTCAAACCGGTTACTACGACTAACGTTACCATCGGCAGAAAGGCCTCGGATCTTGTGAGTTATAAATTATAATCAGCATACAACCTTTGAGATGAAGCTTTAAACTAAAATGGAAATAAAGATATCAATATGTAATGTCCATGTATTTGTTAAGTAGGTCCTACGTGTAATAAGCTGGACAATGTATACCCGGTCAACAAACCCATTCAAGATGGAAAAGTGTTTATTTTTCTACATTAAACGGCTGAGTGGACATCATTAACATAATAACTTATAACTGATATCGTTATGTTTGTGAAGTAAAGACACAATGACTGACAAATAGACATTCCGGTAAGTTCTAGGTTCAGGGCTGCCGGTGGGAGGGGCTTAACAAATGGGAGGAGCTTACGACTTCACACTACTTGTTTGATTGACAGTCGTAACGAGGCAGAGGCTCCGAGTCCGCATACCTCGAGGCAAGTGCGAGAATTCATCGCAGCCGCAGCAACTTTAGGATGGAGCAGTAGTCTATAAAAGTCCTTTCTCACAGGTAGGCAACGTCTATTCACTTATATTGGCGACTGTCATTTTGGAGCGGTTTATCTGTCTCCTCTGTGAATCCACACTTTGTATAAAATATTCATCTCGTGAACTCTATCCGTACGTGTCTTGAACTAACTTGCATTCCCTGAAATCGCTCTGTAGGGTAACGTTATCTGCATGAAGGATTATAACAAAAGTTTACTATGGTCGTGACTCGTGGGTAGCCTAATTATGCGTGATGAGGTTTGCAACATGTTGCGCATGTGTTTATTTTGGGATAAACTGGGACGCATCAAATTCTGACGTAGTCATTATTTAATACTTCTAACTATTAACATTTTATCCGGTATACTATTACTGACCAATCCTATATTTGCAGGTTTGACTACAGCGGTCCTACCAAATAATATTGAATAACCTCTTTTTAGGGAGTAGATCAGAATAAAGAATATGAACAGACTTTGATGCTTTTTCACACATTCACTTATTCCTGTTAAATAAAGAATAGAATAGCACAATGCAACCATACTGTATGTAGGCGTGCATTTATGTAAATGATCCCATGCGGCTAGAGGGTCTGCCAAACATTATTACATAAAAGCTAAAAATAAAACAAATTGGTTACAGTTTACAATAAGTTTACTCAATGTAATGTTAGATTTTTACAATCAAAGGTTGCAAAGGTTGACTTAATAGTATTATTTCCTTCTATGTAAGTGGGAACCTGAAACTGTTTAGTTACCCTTATTCTTCAAAATATCTTCTTTTGTGCTCAACAGAGGAAATAAATTCATATAGGTTTGAATATAAACGAGTGCTGATGGATTGTGAAATATTACAAATAATTACGATTTTAGCCTAATCTAAAAGCAGTGTCGACTAATACATTTTAACAAAGTAGTTCAATAAATAATATAATAGAAATATGCAACTGTGTAGTTGTCCTTTTTTGTAAATGAGCCCATGCTGCTGGAGGAATTGCCAAACCTTATTATATAAAAGTTGAACTTTTTTTATTTTGTGTAAATTTGCTAAAAGTGATATGCTATTGACTGTATGAACCATAAAAATGCTTGTGATTTGCTTATACCAATTCTTGTTGTCTTAGAATAGCTAATAGAAGAGAGACCAATGGAGTTGACCTTTATGACAGTGCAATGATTTGCTGTAATTCACTCTCTTTAGCTGTCATTCCAGAGTTTATTGAATCTTTCTGACAAGAACATTCCCAGAGATCTGTTTGAAGAACATCCCACAGAAGCTTGTTTCTCAGGCAACCATTCTGGTTTAGTACGCTACTATAAATATGCGAGAAGGTGGGCAGGAAGCTTTATGATCTGGTGTCTTTACATAGTCATGATCCTTCTCTTTTTTTTATTAGATATATTGTTGTTCATCCGCCAACACATCGTGTTTCATCCAAAGGCACATGCAAGCATCATCTAATTAGCCTAAATACTGTTCGCACACAGTTCAATTATGACTTGGCTTGAACGTTGCCATTGAGACAATGGCCGAGGCCCATGGACATTCAAACACCAACGTCTTCATGTGTCACTTGAGACGGAGGTCTTTTGTGAGTGTCAAACGCTTGATTGTTGAACCCGAGCCAACGGCTGATTTCCTTTTCCCATCTTGAAAGCTGAACAATGAACGTTTGTGTATCCGTATCGATGCCATGAACGAAAAAAGATCAGAATCACCTGGCCGTAACCAGATATGAGCAGCGCAGCGTCAGTGGCACCGGTTTTCTTCGATGCCATTGGGTGATGAGATGTAAGCTCCGCCCATTCACAGTTTCTGACCTGTCTGATTGGATGTCAGAAATGAGCTGTGCCTCTGTTTCCTAACAGACGAGCAGTTAGAAGGACAGGTGCAGGGTGAGGACCCAGATGCCCTGAAAGACCCCATTATCAGTGGAGCGGAAAGAACCGGTACTTTCATACAGTGAACTTTCATCCAGTCTCAACCCTAAGAATGCTGCATTCATTGGCACCTTTTGCTTGTTAATGCTATAGAATTATTATAATAAATAATTTTTCTTCAACAAATATTTAAATACATATTATATTTCTATTTACTGAAATATGTATTATTGTCAAGTCAAGCCACTTCTATTTATATAGCGCTTTATGCAATTTAGAGTGTTTTAAATCAGCTTTACAGTGATCGACAGGGAAATAATGATTTAATGATAATGATGCAAACAGAATTCAGTTCTGCTGTAAAGCAGCTCTAAAAGAAAATAGTGTCATTGTTCAGCTAAAGTCAGTTCAGTGTTGATTCAGATCTGTTGTAAAGATCATTAATTATTAAATTTGTTCAATTTGACCAAAGCAGCTCTGTAGAAAACAGGGGTGTCATCGTCCAGCCCAGTTCAGTTCTCATCCTACAGTCTGATCAATAATATTGTTGAATATTAAAAGACCCTAAATAAGCAAGCCAAATATGGCAGTGGCAAGGAACCCAAACTCCATTGGTGACAGAATGGAGGGGGGTAAAAACGTATCCCTAAACTTTATTACTATTAAAGTCATGCTGCTTGTTGAGATGGAGTGCTATACCCTGTTAAGATATTTGACTTATGATTTTTGCTTTTTGCTTGTTTTATGATTAGAAAATAAAAATCCCTTTAGTCTGAGAAGACTGAGCCATATATATATATATCAAGGAGAATTTCATAGGGACTTTTTTATTGTTTTACAAATATATATATATATACACACACACACACACAGTATAGCAACAACCCAGAACAGCCTAGCTGCCAATGTTGTTAATCTTAGTTGTTGAAACCAAAACTATTAAAAAAATATTTTTTGTTAATTGAAATAAATACAGGTTAAATAAAAGATAAATATTAAATGAATCATTTAATAAAATAAATATATTAGATAAAATTTGATTGAAATGATAGATTTGAAGTACTAAAATGACTAAACATAAAATAAAAAGGAATTAGATAGCCAAATAGAAATCACAAAAGCATAGAAAATTACTAAAAATGTATTCAAATTATTGCAATATAAGCAGATTCAATATATTGACGATAGTATAAAGATAATAATACTGCTAAACTACAAAGAAATGTGCTAAAAATCAGTCAGAACATGTAGTACCGGTAATAGTACTACATAGTAGTAGGCCTAATAGCAATGCATGAAATCAAGTAAACACAAAACCCAGTAAAGAACGGCTCACAAGCAGAGCCTAATATTTGCAAAGCATTAGGGCTTGTTATTAATTATTTTAATTCATTTTAAATCCTAGTATGAACTGCTTAAAAATCTACACGAAATCCTAAAACAGCCATGCGCTCAATGCAAAGTGTCTAGTGTAAAGCATGCGTTAAATGTCCAGGGGTGTTGCGATGGGGAGCAGATATAGATGCCTCTCGATGTGCTCGGAGTGAGCTCCAGATGGCAGCTGAAGCACTTAGACGGGTGGATGTACATGAGATCAGGTTGAAAGAGCTGCTTTGATGAGTCACATGATATGTTCTCACCATCTCCAGGCATCTCCAAAGTTACCATTGCCTGGAACAATGCTTAGTCCGAAACTATTTAGCTTTTTGCCCTTAATGGCCTTCTGATTTTGCTTTTCTCAGAAATCATTTGAGCAATTGATCTTCTAGAGTTTGTGTTGAACTACAGTGTTTTATAATCAATAAGCACATATTCTTCAAAGCGTATGATGCAAATGATTAAGAAATATGGGTCAACGGAGACAAAGTACACACTCATCCAGATGAGAGTGTCGAGTCGATCATTTGCAGTGTGGCAGATGTTTGTTGCTGTTGTTTACATTTTTCTCTGGAATTTACAGAAGGCGCATCAGAGAACAATTAACTTTAAATGAGTTTATTCTAATAATAGGGGTTTATCAATTATTCACCAGGCCCTTCTCTGCGTATGCAAATTCAGATGTCCCTCGCCATGGCAACTGCTTGCTGAAATCTCCCAGTGCCCGGAGGTGTTGACTCTCTTCGCCAAACTCTCGCCTACTTCTCTCTGCCCACAGAGACCTGCTCTGCATTTCTGGAGCTTATGAAACAGCTTTTGACTATAAATGGAGACGGCCTTTAAAGCATGCTCTTGTGATCAATGAATTTATCACAGGCATGACATTATCTTCTTTAGTTTTTGATATGATAAACTCCATTTGTAGGCATGTGTGTGATATGTTATCATGTCCTTCCTTATGGATTTTAATGGCAATCTTTTAACGTGCATATTTGAGTTGCAAGTTGTGGCAGTTCTGCATATGCTTGTTTCTGCTTTTAACTCTAGAGGGCGCAGTTACCCCATTTTTCTTGTAGATTTCACAAGAGCTTTTTAACAAACATTGGATTGGTGCAACTTATGCTACAATTTATGTTAAAAGTCACTTTTTAAAACATTGGTTTTGAAATTCAGATTTGAAAAAAAATGGCATATTCTTTTAAACAAAACATGTACTGTTTAATGTGTTTATTTAGCAATGATGCATTAAATTGATCAAAAGTGACAGTAAATAAGACATTTATAATGTTATAAACCATTTCTGTTTTAAACAAATGTTGTTGTTTCGAACTTTTCCCATCAAAGAATCCTGATAAAAAGTTTTCCACATAAATTATAAGTTATAACCCTAAAACTGTATATTCTGGACATGTGGGCAAAATAGTTTTGATTTATTTTTTAAAAAAATTCTTGATCTGACCGGTACAATGGCTAATTTTCCTAAATTTGCCTCCTGAACACACATAATTTACAATGTCTACAATGTTAAATGGGTGAAAAAAAAAAAAACTCCTTGTATTTGGGTCAATAATGGGCACCTATATAAATGAATGGGAAGAACTGTAATTTAGAGCATTCTAAAATAAGAAAAACTAAGACACCAGGTGACAGCAGAGTCACTTCATCTTTAGGTTTTAGCTCTAAGAACTTATTGGAATGATATTTTAATGTAGTTAAAAAAAAATAAATAAATAAAACATAAAAATAAGCATAATTTACATAGAAAATATGGTACTTTTTGAAGAAAATAAGTTCAAAAATACCCCCAAAATAAAACAAAACATCATAAATGGATAGACAAAACTTTATCGAAGACAGTGATATAACATTTATAACAAATAAAAATACGCCGCACAACTGTTTTCAACATTGATAATCATTATTTCTTGAGCAGCAAATCAACATATTAGAATGATTTCTGAAGGATCACGCGACACTGAAGACTGGAGTAAGGATGCTGAAAACTCAGCTTTACAATCACAAGAATAATTAACATTTTAAAATATATTAAAATTTAAAATAAGAGATGAGACAATTTATATAACTGTTCATGCGAAATTTTACATCCTAAAAATCCATGAAGTCCTCTATACGCCCTCAAATTCACTTGACTTTTTCACCAAAAACTCCAGCAATCCTTTCATAGCTGTAATTTGAATACTTAAGTGATTTTGTGTGGTTACATTCCTCCTAATTCAATTGTGGTTTTCCATTAGGAACTTTTCACAAGCTGAACCTTCCCCCTATTTTATTCTCTTCAAATTTGAATAGTACAAATGTATTACGCAACATTACAGGGTGTGACTAACCCAGATCATGCAGGGGAAAAACACTAATTGTATTTTTCTTGTGGCATACAGTATATCTATTCTTCAGTGTCCTAGCTGGCTAAACAGACTCACTTCTAAAACAGAAAACGCCTATAAGGGCACACAAAGTGGGTTTGTATTTCTCATGTATGGTAACAGTGGAAAAATCCATTCACGTAGGTGTGGGCCATTTCTGGTGCTATTTCTAAGTACAAATGAGCGTCAGAAGGTAAGAGTGTTTTTTTTTTTTATTAAGTCTTTGAGGGTTTACACCCATGATGCAACAATTCCCATTACATAGTCAATGCTGAGTTTTTCTCTAAGTGACTTAATAAGGACCATCCACATCTGAGCTTTCAAATGCAAATTACAGGCACAAATGATTCCTCCATCCCAGCAGAGTTTGGGAATGCCTCTCCGTGCAAGGATCTGCATTATCTTTGGGGAATCCCACCCTCTGGACTATCACAGGATGAGGACTCAATTACACCAAATGACGGAAGCAGCTTGTTTGTGATAACTACTCGCAGACAGAGAGCTGCCCACTGCAGCATTTCCTGTGTCTTTCTTTTTCTCCGTTTTCCTTTTCCTTTCGTATTCTGTCACTGGGCGGCACAGTAATCCTACACCTGCCTGTTCTCATACGTTCTACAGTAACTGGCTGAACTGCTTTGACAAGCGCGAGGGGGTTAAAACACACTTCCAGTGTGGAGTCTGGCTCATATCTGGCTGCATCTCTCCACACCACACACACACACCCATGCACTCACTGGTATAAGAAACAACCCAGGATCAGGATCCTTCTATGAGAAGGAAAAGACGAGAGAAAGAGCAAACAAACTGAAAATCACAAGTTCAATGGTCCCGCTGTGGAAAGCCTGACGTTAACTGGAGATGTCGATCGGCGAGCGTGGCTGCAAGGAGCTGCCGGTGCATCAGGAGAATGATGGGATTGAAGTGGTGAGCATGGCCAGCTTTCCTGAAGACCTGATGCTGAGCGGTGACTTTCGCGGGAAGTTCAAGAAGATCCGGTGCAGGAAAAGGCCCACTATTCTGACATGTAGGTGCTGATTGGTGTTCATTTGTTGTCACTGTCTGCTATGAAATAAGAGATTGGAGCAAATATTAGAGGCTGCTTTGCTAGGGTGGTTAACTTCATAAGTTTTTTTCTGTTAACCATGTGTGAAATGCCTCAACGTCTATAGATATTTTTTTGGTTACCTCAAGAATCTGGCGTCATGTTTGTTAAAATAGACTTTGCTTTCAGATGATCACATTTGTATATGCGCCAACAGAATGTGTGCCGTGAAAACTGGCATAGTGATGTGCTGAAACGTGAGGAAATGGGTATCAAAGTGTGTTGTGGCGGTTGCCCTAATTTTTAGCTGAATTTACAACTGGATTGCTGGAACTCTGACAGGGATATCCTGGATCATCTGAAATGATTTGGCATGTGCGGTCCAAAAGTCTGGGATTCAAAATCTGGAAATGTACAGAAAGTTCTAGCATTTTGAAAAGAAAGTTAAAAGAAAGAAACTTCGATTACTGTTTAAATGATTTGGGTCAGTATGATTTTTTTTTTTTTTTTTTTTTTTTTTTAGTAGTGTTATTCGAAGTCGTCTCTTACGCTGACCAGGGCTGCATTTATTTGATCAAGAGAACAAACAGAATATTGTGAAATATTATTACAATCGGAAAATTATTTTCTATTTGAATATATTTTAAAATGTAGACTAGTTTATTCCTGTGATGACACAGCTGAATATTAATCATTCATAAACATTTCTTTTGATTTTCAGTGTTGAAAATGGTTGTGCTACTTAATATTTTTGTGGAAACCACACTGTTAAAGTGACTAAAAAAAGTGAGGAAACCCTTTGTCTAACTTATTAAGTAAAAAACTTCTTCGTAATTGGAAAAATTAAGTCAAAGTGATACTTCCCTCTGGAAAGATAAAAGTGTATTTAAAATGGGTCATTTATGTAGAAAAATGTGAAATTATTTTTGAATTTGGAGCGTTATAACTGAGAAAAGCCAGAAAATGTATTTTTGGCTTATGTGGATGAAAGACAACAACTCCCAGAATGTACAGTTAAACAACAAGTTTAGGCTAGTGAGTTTCCATGGTGAGCCTGCCCGAAAATGTGTTTCGAGATCGCCCAAAATGTCCGGGATTCGGCGTTTGCGTTCTACACTCACCATTCATCATGTTTACTTTGGCGAGAAGGACGAGACTGAGGGCCACGGGAGAACGGCGTGGGGCCGGTGGCGTGATTACCGATGAGCGACACCTGTGCAACGCACATCAACCGATCACTTGTTTAGAGTTCATGTTAACACTACATTCAGATTCACCAATCAGAATGAATTCAGTTAGATTGAAACAAAAGGTGCGCATGTAAACAATGAATGGCGACTGCAGAAAGCAAAAGCTGAATCCAGGACATTGACGACCGGACATGTCCGGGAAATAGAGGATGGGAACCACTTACTCAGCTTTATCCGCAGAACAAGCTTAGCTTAGCTTAGCTTAAAAAAAAAAGATGGCTGACACTATGTGTTCATTCTGTGAGTGAGAGATCCCACCCTCTATGGGCGGGTTGAGAACATGCGGATCATTGATTACTTTTACAGTGGATTGATACATTTCAGGAACAATTACGGTAGAAAGTTTGGCATCAACTAAATACTAAGGGATTCTGATAACTTTTTTATTGTAACTTTTAACTCTAATTGTTATGCTGGTCATATCTTTGTAATTCCGTAAAGTTATCAGACATTTCGGACCCCAAAGTACCTATATCCTGATTGTTTAATGTGTGTTTAATGTGATAAACAGTTGGATGTAAATGACAGGACACACAGAGACCGGTTAGATTGAGGAGAGACACTGAAAATGTTACTTGAGCCTTGTGTGTTAGTCTTTGTGTGCATTTCCTTGAAGTAGTCTGAAAAGGAGGATAAGGTAAGAGGAGAAAGAGGGGCCAGAGGGTGGAGAGAGAGAAAAAAACAGCACAGGGAGGAAAAGTAGACAGAAAAAAAGAGGAGTGCAGAGCTGGTACTGATATCCACAGTGACGCCTGCATCAGTGAGACATGCCTCACATTCCATCACTTCATCAGAGCTTGAAAATGCTTTTAATAGGCTCTTAATGGGACTCAACCTGCCGAATAACCTGCTCATACTCCCTCTGAAGACTTAAGACTAAATATTTACCCTGTCTGAAAGAAAAGACCTGCCAATGAATGCCTGTGATGAGAAAAATGATTTTTGTGCCTAACACCAGATATAATCAGTTACTAATCAATTACTTTATTTTATTTCACTTGAGGGCTGTTTGAGTGATTGACTTGAGAGCTATTTTCCAATACAATGGTTTCAGGCTTGTGCCCTTTAGCTTTTTGGTCGTTTTTCAGCACTCCATTTGCGCAGTGGGGTGTTAATGGTCTGGTTGAAAGGTTGAGAGATAGTTCAGCCTGGACATTATGTAATACTAGAAAAATTGCATTTCCTGCGGAATATGCGTGTGAATGCTTCAAAAGCTGAACTGAAATGCTTAAAAAAAAAAAAAAATATTGCAGTTCAAACAACAGCAAAACAGAGCAAAAAAGAAAAAAAGCTTAATTCAAATGCATTTAATAAGCTGAAATGCAAAACAAGATCCAAAAAATTGTAGAAAACTACAAGTTTACTTAGAGAGGTAAAGAGAGGTAGAGATGTAGACACAGAGGTAAAGAAATATAGGGGTAGAGAAAGAGACAGAGGTAGAGAAGTAAAGGAGTACAAAAAAGAAAGGTAGAGAAAGACAGGGGGTAGGTAGATAGATAGATAGATAGATAGATAGATAGATAGATAGATAGATAGATAGACAGACAGACTGTAGATAGATGGATAGATAGATAGATAGATAGATAGATAGATACATAGATACATAGATAGATAGATTATTAGAAAGAAAGAAAGAAAGAAAGAAAGAAAAGAATTAGTTAGAAAGAAAGATGGATTTAAAAGAAAGAAAGAAAGAAAGGATTAGTGAGAAAGAAAGAAAGGATTAGTGAGAGAGAAAGAAAGAAAGGATTAGTTAGTTAGAAAGAAAGAAAGAAAGAAAGAAAGAAATATGGATTAGAAAGAAAGAAAGAATTAGTTAGAAAGAAAGATGGATTTGAAAGAAAGAAAGAAAGAAAGAAAGAATAGTGAGAAGAAAGGATTAGTTAGTTAGAAAGAAAGATGGATTTGAATAGATAGATAGATAGATAGATAGATAGATGGATGGATTATTAGAAAGAAAGAAAGAAAGAAAGAAAGAAAGAAAGAAAGAAAGAAAGAAAGAAAGAAAAAGAAAGATGGATTAGGTAGAAAGAAAAGAAGAAAGAAAGAAAGAAAGAAAAGAAAGAAAGAAAGATGGATTAGGTAGAAAGAAAGAAAGAAAGAAAGAAAGAAGAAGATGAATTAGGTAGAAAGAAAGAAAGAAAGAAAGAAGAAAGAAAGAAAGAGAAAGAAAGAAAAAAGAAGGATTAGGTAGAAAGGAAGAAAGAAAGATGGATTAGGTAGAAAGATAGATAGATAGATAGATAGATAGATAGATAGATAGATAGATAGATTATTCAAAATAAAGAAAAAGAAAGAAAGAAAGATAAAAAGAAAGAAAGATTAGTTAGAAAGAAATATGGATTTGAAAGAAAGAAAGAAAGGATTAGTAAGAAAGAAATATGAATTTTGAAAGAAAGAAAGAAAGAACAAAGAAAGATAGATAGATTATTAGAAATAAAGAAAAAAGAAAGAAAGAAAGAAAAATAGATGATAGATAGATGAAAGAAAGAAAGAAAGCAATGATTAGTAAGAAAGAAATATGAATTTGAAAGAAAGAAAGAAAGAAAGAATTAGTTAGAAAGAAAGATGGATTTGAAAGGATGATAAAAGAAAGAAAGGATTAGTTAGAAATAAAGAAAGGATTAGTTAGAAAGAAAGAAGGAAAGATATATTGGTTAGAAAGAAAGACAGATAGTATAGTTAGAAAGAAAGAAAGATTATTTAGAAAGAAAGAAAGATAGATCAGTTAGAAAGATAGATAGTATAGCTAGAAAGATTATTTAGAAAGAAAGATAGATTATCTAGAAAGAAAGAAAGATAGATTAGTTAGAAATATAGATGGGTTAGATAGATAGATAGATAGATAGATAGATAGATAGATAGATAGATAGATAGATAGATAGATAGATAGATAGATAGATACACAGATAGATACACACATAGTCTATACATAGATAGATCATTATAGATCATTTGGACACAGAAAGTCAAATAGTTAAGACAGGCAGATGGATAGAAGAGGATAAAAGGAAGAGTAGAAAGGAGAAGAGATTATGAAAGGAGGGTAGAATAGGAGGACAGGAGGAGTAGAGGATTGGAGGAGGAGAAGAGGAGGGAAGAGAGAGGGAGAACAGGAGAAGTAGAGGCATAAATGCAACAAAAACTTGTAGTATCCTTCAGAAAAGAGCTGAGTGACTGTCCACCAATCAGAACACAGGACCAGTTATGTGTGTCTCCCTTTGATCTTTGCTAATCAGCATCACCTGTGCAATCAGCTTTCCTATTTAGACAGAGGCCAAAATTGCTGATACTTGGCCTCGAACAAACCTCAATAGAGACAAAACTATAGGTTGTATTGGCGAAATGACCTGACCGTGAGCGAGACAAGGCCTTTGTGAACGATGTGATGTATTTTTTTTGTGGATAGAGTTAAAAAAAGGGACCACTTTGGCAAGTTAAAAAACTGGTTTGTATTGCTCTGATCACAAAAGTTTGACCTGAATTTATAATTGCTGCCAATGGAGGAATGTCTGTCACTCTTGTCCTTTGGAAGGACACAGTGAAAAAACTATAAGTCCCAGGGATTTACTAAACACATGAGAGGAACCACAACAAAAATACCTACGTTTCAAGTATAATTTTATGCCCAAAGAGTGAAAAATTGTGGCCAGGCCAGCGATTTAAAAATTATTTTTTAGCATTAGGTTTCAAGCTGGCTCACTCTAGCACGTGCTCTAGCTCTGAACAGTCTCTCTCATTCACTCCCATTATAATTTCAGAAACGGGTTGAAAAACATCATAAGACTAAAGTAGAGATTGTGAAAAAAGTATAATAGATATCAAAAAGTTGAATACAACTTTAATAGCTTACAAATTTCTCAACATTTTAAAGTTTAAATGACAGAAATAGCTGAAAGTATGCAGAAGTAGTAGGCTTTGAAAGCAGAAGGAGCATAAAGCAGAATTTGAAGAATTCTCCATTGACTTCCATGTTAAAAAAAATGCACAAAAAGCTTAATAATTTAAAAAGTATAAAGGTTATAAACAAGAAAAGTAATAGCACACATGTCCTTGAAAAGCTGCACATTTTGATACTTGAATGGTTTTTGTAGCACAAAGTAGCGAGGAGAAGAAAGCGACCGAAAAACGTACGGAAGAATACGGAATAATAAGAAAGATTTGGATTTCAAGAGTGTGAATGCTTGAAGCATTCACACTAAATATATCTGAGAGCCCCTCGGTGTGCCATGCAGCTCCAATCTCATGATGTTGCCGTGTCCGATTATGTTACTCGGATAAGTATATATTTTGAGTTTACGTTTGAAATAAATGGTTGTTGAACTGCCATAATGTTAT